>PVKV010026745.1:0-27465 GCA_004027835.1 Alouatta palliata
TCCCTGTCCAGTCTATCATCGATGGGCATTTGGGTTGGTTCCAGGTCTTTGCTATTGTAAACTGTGCTGCAATGAACATTCGTGTGCATGTGTCCTTACAGTAGAATGATTTATAATCCTTTGGATATATACCCAGTAATGGGATTGCTGGGTCAAATGGAATTTCTATTTCTAGGTCCTTGAGGAATCGCCACACTGTTTTCCACAATGGTTGAACTAATTTACACTCCCACCAACAGTGTAAGGTGTCCCTATTTCTCCACATCCTCTCCAGCATCTGTTGTTTCCAGATTTTTTAATGATCGCCATTCTAACTGGCGTGAGGTGGTATCTCAATGTCGTTTTGATTTGCATTTCTCTAATGACCACTGATGATGAGCATTTTTTCATATGTTTGTTGGCTTCATGTATGTCTTCTTTTGTAAAGTGTCTGTTCATATCCTTCGTCCACTTTTGAATGGGGTTGTTCGTTTTTTTCTTGTAAATCTGTTTCAGTTCTTTGTAGATTCTGGATATTAGCCCTTTGACAGATGGGTAGACTGCAAAAATTTTTTCCCATTCTGTTGCCAACCAGGCCATTCTTATCCAGCCTGGGCACATTCGGTTACTCACTATTTTTCCTCAGGGGGTAGAACCACCTTACTCATGTTCTTATCTGTAATAACAAGTAAGATATCTGGCACATAGCAGGAACTTAACAACTATTTGCTGAAGTACATCTATCTAGGTATCTAAACCCATTCTCCTCTTTGCCTCAATAAACATTTGTTGAATTAAATTAATTTAAATTCTACTATGTGACAAGGCGTAGCTCATGGCATTCTTTAATTACTTACCTGGTATCTATTATATACCACAAGCAAGGCCACATGCTAGGCGTTGGGAGCAAGAAAGCAACAAGGACTCTGTCTTCCAGGAGTTTACAGTATAGCAGGAGGGAAAAGCTATGAACACAATAAATGTAGTCCAGATAAAAAGTGCCTAACATAGTGCCTGTTATGTAGTAAATACCTGTGAAAGTCTGAATAGTGCCCCTTAAAGATATTCATGTATTAATCCCTGGAACCTATGAATGTTACATTATATGGCAAAAGTGACTTTGCAGATATGGTTAAGTTAAGGGTATTGAGATGGGAGAGATTAGCTTGCATTATGTGGGTGGGCCCCAAATGTAATCACAAATGTCTTTTTGAAGGAGGCAGAGGGAGATTTGACATGGAAGAGAAGGAAGCTATGTGATAGAAGCATAAGAGAGAGAAAAGAAGCTAGGTTGCTAGCTTTGAAGTTGGAGGAAGGGGCTATGAGCAATGAATATAGCTCTTGACCCAAGGAAAAAAGCAGGAAAACAGGCTTTTCCCTAGAGCCTCCAGAAGAAATGTAGCCCTGCCCAAACCTTGATTTTAGCCTTGTAAGACTCATTTCTGACCACTGGCTTCCAGACCTGTAAGATACTAAGTTCCTATTGTTTTAAGCTACTAAATTTGTAGAAGTTTGTTACAACAGCAATAAGAAACTAATACAGTACTCAATAAGCATTTGTGAATAAGTGGATATTTTTACATTCCATAAAACAGGTAAAAGATGCAGGGATTCCCTACTGATAAGGTTTGGCTCTGTGGCCCCACACAAATCTCATGTGGAATTGTATTCCCCAGTGTTGCGGGGGGGCAGGATCTGGTGGGAGGTGATTAGGTCATGGGGGTAGATTTCCCCCCTGTTGTTCCCATAATAGTGAGTGAGTTCTCATGAGATCTGGTTGTTTGAAAGTATGTTTCATTTCCCCCTTCTCTCTCTTCTGCCTCCATGGTAAGACGTGCTTGCTTCCTCTTTGTCCTTCTGCTAAGACTGTAAGTTTCCTGAGGCCTCCCAGCAATGGAGGCCAATTAAACCTTTTTTCTTCATAAATTACCCAGTCTCAGGTAGTTCTTTATAACAGTATGAGAATGGACTAATAAGGCTGGGCGCAGTGGCTCACGCCTGTAATCCTAGCACTTTGGGAGGCCGAGGTGGGTGGATCACCTGAGGTCAGGAGTTCAAGACCAGCCTGGCCATCGCGGTGAAACCCCATCTTAAAAAAAAAAAAAAAGAAAAAAAGAGAATGGACTAATATACCTACTCAGTGGAAAACAGTCTAAAAGCTTTGAAAATGTTCCAAGGAGCCACATCTTACTTTCGTCTTGACTAGGTCACCTTGGAGATCAATAGTACAGTTTACTGTCTGCCTACCATGGGCTGAGAGTTACTAGACTTCTATTACCACTTTGGAAGTCTACTTGGGAGGGTACTTCTAGAGCCCTCAGTTGCCTGAAATGCTATGCTATGCAGCTCTAAACCTGAGATATAGAAATAAGATATAACTTCCTTCTCACTTAATTGTGATAGCAATTATAATCTGTCTTAAATTGCTGAATGCTCATATGCTATTTTATGTGGTTTTTTTTTTTTTTTTTTTTTTTTTGGTTACAGCAAACATCTCAGTCTTATCTCTTTAATCTCTTAAGGTCCTTAAGGGCAGAAACCATTATGTATATCTTTGGATTTTCAATGATACCACACAGTCTCTGAGGGCCTCAGGAAATACTTATTGCTGATAATCAAGCCTTGAGAATGGGAATTAGGAGAATGTTATCTTATGCTTCCTTTTCCAGACCACAAGTAGTTAGCTGACTGTCTGTCTGTCTGTCTGTCGACCTACCTGCCTACCTACCTACCTACATACCTTCTAATCAATTAACCATTAATTGTTGTCTGTCTATCTATCTATCTATCTATCTATCTAACTATTTATCTATCTCCCTACCTACCTACCTACCTACCTACCTACCTACTTACCTACCTACCTACATACTCTCTAATCAATCAACCATTAATTTGTATCTTACCATGGGCCAGGCTTATACTTATTACATTCAGTGGATACAGAAGTATAAAAACACTTGGTTTCTGCCTTCAGTGGCAGAAGACTGATAAACTAATACATTATAACATAACATGATATGCTAGAGGCAAAAACAAACACTATTAAAACAGAGGCAAGAGCAATTAATTCTGTCTATGGGAGTCAGGAAGAACACCGTGAAGGTGACAATTAAGCCGTGCCTTGAAGGAGTAGCAGTTTTCCAGTAGGAAAAGAGGTGTGTAGGGCATTCTAGACAGAGGAAAAGCATGGGAAGGCTCAGGGGAATTGTGAACTGAAGAATCAGCCACAGCAAGGAATGATTGGTGATGAGGCTAGAAGGGTAGGTTAAAGTTAGACTTTTAAAGCCATGCTTGGATTGTCTGGGCTTATATTTTGTATGTGAAGGGTAACCAATGGATCTAATTTCTATTTCATGTGAAAAGAACCCCCAATGGAAAATCTGCTCTTCAAAGAGGATGTTTTAACCGTGGAATTACTATACAAAATCTATATTACCCATGGATGAACCTGGAAACCATCATTCTCAGCAAACTGACACAAGAACAGAAAATCAAACACCGCATATTCTCACTCATAGGCGGGTGTTGAACAATGTGAACACATGGACACAGGGAGGGGAGCATCTCACACTGGGGTCTGTTGGGGGGAAAAAGGGGAGGGACAGCGGGGGGTGGGGAGTTGGGAAGGGATAGCATGGGGAGAAATGCCAGATATAGGTGATGGGGAGGAAGGCAGCAAATCACACTGCCATGTGTGTACCTATGCAACAATCTTGCATGTTCTTCACACGTACCCCCAAACCTAAAATGCAATAATATATATATATATATATATATATCAAAAAAAAAGAAGTAAAACAATGATTAGAATATGTTTTCCAAAAAGTGTTCAATTTGGAGTTATACTTAAGCCAATTTCTCAGTTTCCCTATCCATTTCCCCAGTTTCCTTATCAATTCTTCCACTGAACAGAAAAATAGAATGGTGATTATTCAGAAAAGATTTATTTTCTGGTCACTAATATGCATAATGAGTCTACTAGAAGACCTACTAGTTTCAATTCTTCTTCTTTAAGAAGAAAACAGCTTTTTTGTTTATCTATCACAACCTATTTTAGAATATTTTTATCACCCAAAAAGAAACCCTGCATGCATTAACAATAACTACTCCCCATTTCTCCTGAACCCCCACCTCCCAGGTTCTGGCAAACCACTAATCTACATTATGTCTCTATAGATGTACCTATTCTGGATATTTCATACAAATGGAATATATAATTTATGGTCTTTTGTGACTAGCTTCTTTAACTTAGTATAATGTTTCAAGATTCATCCATGTTGTTGTAGCATTTATCTGTATTTCATTTCTTTTTACTATGAAACAATATCCCATTGTATGGATATACCACATTTTGCTTTTTCAGTTCATCAGTTGATGCACATCTGTGTTGTTTCCACTTTTAGGCTATAGTGAATAACGTGGCAGTTAACACTTTGACATGGAAGAGAAGGAAGCCATGTGATGGAAGCATAAGAGAGAGAAAAGAAGCTAGGTTGCTAACTTTGAAGTTGGAGGAAGGGGCTATGAGCAATGAATATAGCTTTCGACCCAAGGAAAAAGCAAGGAAACAGATTTTTCCCTAGAGCCTCCTGAAGAAATGTAGCCCTGCCCAAACCTTGATTTTAGCCCGGTAAGACTCATTTCCAACTACCAGCTTCCAGAACTATAAGATAATAAGTTCCTGTTGTTTTAAGCTACCAAATGTGTAGAAGTTTTTTATAGCAGCAATAGGAAACTAATACAGCACTCAATACACATTTGTGAATAAATGGATTTTTTTTACATTCCATAAAACAGATAAAGATATGAGGATTTCCTACTGATATGGTTTGGCTCTGTGACCCCATGCAAATCTCATGTGGAATTTTATTCCCCAAAGTTGTGGTGGGGGGGACCTGGTGGGAGGTGATTGGATCATAGGGGTAGATTTCCCCCTTGCTGTTCCCATAATAGTGAGCGAGTTCTCATGAGATCTGGTTGTTTTCTATGTATAAGATCATGTCATCTGCCAATAGACATAGTTATATAATAATTATATACCATGACCAAATAGGATTTATCCCAAGAATGCAAGTTTGGTTTAAAATAAAAAAATCAATGTAATATGCCATATTACTAGGATAAAGGATGAAAACCTCATCAGCATTTCAATAGACTCAGAAAAACCATTTGACAAAATCCAACACCTTTTCACAATATAAACACTAGGAATAGGGAACTTCCTCATCCAGATAAAGGGTACCTACAAACATTCACAGCAAACATCCTACTACATGGTGAAAGACTAGATGCTTTCCCCATAAGATCAGGAACAGAAAAGGATGCTCACTTTCACCACTTCTATTCAACATTATATTGGAGGCTCTAACCAGGGCAATTAGGCAAGAAAAAAAAAAAAAAAAAAAAAAAAAAAAAAGGAAAAAAGGCAACCAAAGTACAAAGGAGGAAATAAAACTATATTTGTTGGCAGATGACATGATCTTGTATATAGAAAATCCCAAGGAGTCTACTAAAAAACTATCACTTCTAACACTTATAGTTCAGCAAGATTGCATAATATAAAATCAAAATACAAAAATCAATTGCATTTCTATATAGTAGCAATTAACTATCCAAAATTGAAAGTCAGAAAATCCTACTTATAATAGCATCAAAAGAATAAAATACCTAGTAATATATATGTATATATATTTGTTTTTGAGACTAAGTCTCATTTTGTTGCCCACGTTGGAGTACAGCAGCATGATATCAGCTCACTGCAACCTCTTGCCTCCTGGGTTCAAGCAATTCTTGTGCCTCAGCCTCCCAAATAGTTGGGACCATAGATGTGCATCACCATGCCTGGCTAATTTTTGTATTTTTAGTAGAGCTGGGGTTTCGTCATGTTGGCCAGGCTAGTCTTGAACTCCTGACCTCAAGTGATCCTCCTGCCTTGGCCTCCCAAAGTGCTGGGATTACAGGCATGAGCCACTGCATCCGGCCCCTAGCAATAAATTTAACAAAAGAAGTGCAACACTTGTATACTCAAAATTATAAAGCATTGTTGAGAGAAATTAAAGATGATCTAAATAAATGGAAAGAAGTTATGATTCTTGAAATGTTCCTTTTCAAGGGGTCTGTCCTAGTAGAATTATGGATGGTAGTTCCAGTACTTGATATATGCTGATTATTAAATGGAAAGATAAAGAAAACAGCTGATGCTTTTTCTAATGTGGGAAGATGCCCTTTAGAAATTGATTACTTCATACATTTTGGGTGTTTAACTGCAATTAGCTAGAAGCTCTGAAATATCTTTTTATAATTCTGTCTACCATTTTTACAGAGCTGCAGTTGTTGGAACTTCTGTAAATTTCCACGGTTGTTGACAGGTCATGACAAGGGTCATTTTTCTAGCTGTAACTGGCATTTTAAGAGCACCCCTACCCAAGCCTGTAGCCTTTATGATCCAGGATTGTGCTTAGCAAGTTTCATTCTTACTTTTAAACAAGGTAAAATTTTTTCCCTTATTTTCAGTACTAGCTGATCAAACATCTTAAGCTGTTCCAGGAATGTGGTATTGGTGCTTCTACTGTTGCTTCATTAAATGCTGCTATTTGTACCATTATGGGTAATTTCTATGTTTAAGAGCAGGGATGGTTACAGAAGATCAGCAGGGGAGGAAAATTCAACTGATTGGTCTGAGATGAGAGGCATACCAGAGATAGAAAGCATAATGGCTTTCCCAGAAATTGGAAATAGCTAAAATATTCAGTGTTCTCTTTTTATATGTATCTCTTTCCCATTGAATTATCATCCTCTCTTGGTACCCTTGTGTCTCTCCTTCCCTCTAGACAATACTCATAATCTGGTTTCTATGCTTTACCCTACATGTAAATCTACAAAGCTCATATGGTGCTACAAAAAACCAGGAAAACAAAATTCTGTGAAATCTGTTCTTTATGTTGGTGTATAGCCTATGTATTGTAAAATACCTATATTTTATAAATAGTAATACTATGGTAAAATTTGATTGACAAAGAATCAATTATCACATTTTTCAGGAAAAGTCATGTGATAATTGATTTGTTGTCAGTCAAATGAATTCACTGGAGAACTTAATTTAAGGAACTCGGGTAAATCTGGTCATAGGGAAGACTCCTTCTATAAAGTGAATATTCTATCCATCCAAAATCCCTGTATCTATCAATTTGGTAACTGGCACACCTTTTATTTCCTTAGATTTCTTAAACTGGAGCACACCTATACTTGATCTTTAAGATAGTGCTGACATTCGTATTAGAACACATTAACTTTCTTTTCCTCACTGCTGGGTGTAATGATCTAGGGAAGGAAACATAAGCTTACAAGTCCTAGCTTGTGTCATTATAGCTTACGGCTGGTTAACAGATTATATAATCAGATGTTTCCATGCCTAATATCCAAACCTTGTTATGAGATCTTCTGTGGGCTCCTTTTCATAACACCCCATTTACTACTTCTGTGGCCCAGTTCATGTAGCTGTCAAATGCAGAGCTCTCTTGTGAGAACTGACTCAACAGCTTTTACAGATCAAGTTGGTATGTTCACAACTCCATTGTCTCCTCTATCAAAGAAGCAGACCGGAAAAAACAGAAATCCTTCTGCTATTTGACCTCATAGTTATATCCAGTAAGTCCTCTTAGAGACTTACATGTTCTAATGATAGAAACTGGGGTAGAAACCAGAAGACCTGGATCCCTACTTCAGTTTTTCATCTTACCCAAAACTCCCCAATCTTACCTGTCTCCTTCAGAGGAATGTTATCATGATAAGTTTAAAGATATTTATTAAAAATCCAAAGCATTAACTATTGTAATTATCCAACTCACATTTTTTCTTTCATTAAGCCCCCAATTCTGATCTAATACATATAGCTAAATAAGTAAGCTTTGTGCACATCTGCTTCTCTCCACATAAAATATGCATGCACACAAAATATATGCACCTGATTGTGGGAAATCAGGAATTAGTCCCACATAATGGGTTTTCTGTTAACCACCCCCTCAACATTTATAGTCCACTTTAAGGGCTCTGTGCCTAGAGTTGGCAGCTCTAGGAACAGTGAGATCAGTTTGTCTACAGTTGTTCCCAACCTTTTTTGGCTCTGGTACACCTACACTTGCTTCCAAAAATATACCCCACAGTCTGGTGCTCAATGGAATGAAAATCTTTCCTGAGCTAATAGGATATAAAACAGAGGAGGCAGTGGACATAGTTCTGCATTTTAGGGTACTCATAACAACAAAGTGAGCTGAACCAGTGGAAATGATGCAATTAACTTAGCACAGAGAGAAAGAGGGTTTGGGCTGTTTGTTCAAAACTGGAAAGATTTATCAACCTACATCTCCCAGATTGGCCTCCCTTATGACTTAGGATATGCTTTTGAAGAGATGGCTGGCTGAGGGAAATGGTGCAGCCAGTAGTAGCATTAGAGTAAGTGAAAACTAACTGGTTTGTACAAGGACTAAAATCATGGTTTTGGCCTCATTAGCACTATATTCTAACTGCCTGAGCTAAGTAGCTACAGATATTACCTGAAAGAAGACCAACCTTTAATCAGAAACAAAAATGCATTCAAGTATATGGCACAGATAAGTCGCTCTGTCTCAATGACCTGTATCTAACGTTGAGCCTACTCTACTTTGGAATGCAGCTTACTAGCATTCCAACTAAATTTAGTAGTATCAGTTGTATAAGAATCTGAGTGTGTAGTTGGATTAAATGTTTGAAAATATGCTGAAAAAAAGATGAGTTTTATCTTGGTGATAATACAGTTATATTAAAGACAAGTAGGGTTAGAAAATCATATTAAGGTAAAGCTGTGGAACAACATGAGGCTCTATCCAACTTATTCCTTTTATTCCTTTCTCTTAGCCCTTGGCTGTTTTTTGTTGTTGTTGTTGTTGTTTGTTTGTTTGTTTGTTTTGAGATGAAGTCTCACTCTCTCACCAAGGTTGGAGTGCAGTGGCGCCATCTCAGCTCACTGCAACCTCCACCTCCTGCATTCAAGTGATTCTTGTGCCTCAACATCCCAAGTAGCTGGGATTATAGGTGCACACCACCACTTCCAGCTATTTTTTGTATTTTTAGTAGAGATGGGGTTCGCCATGTTGGCCAGGCTGGTCTTGAACTCCTGACCTCAGGTGATCCACCCACCTCGGCCTCCCAAAGTGCTGGGATTGCAGGTGTGAGCCACCACTCTCAGGCTCTTGGTTCTTATATTTAAACACTGACACTGAAAAAGTAGGACTCTTCCTACAGTTAAGACATCAGAAAAAAACTGAAAGCAAAAGATCAATTAGTTTTAGATATATACTTTGAGTTTGCACCTTCAGTTTTCATTTAAGTTGCCTAAGAAAGTATGATTTCAGCATGGGTTTGGTAACAATGGACAACAAATAGAAAGGCTTACTCTGGAGTCTATACTGTACTAGAAAAATTCACCAATGCTAGAGACACTTGCCCTCCTCTAGCAAGGACTAGCTTCAGGAACTGTTCAGATTTATCATAGAAATAGACTGAGAAGAGCAATAAAAATGGGTTGTGTTTCTCAGACTTTTGAAAAGATTTCATTAAATAGATGGAAAAATACATTAAAATACATAAAACACACCGAAAAATATAATACTGAGTATTATGACCAGTATTTCTCAAAACTGTGAAGGTCATCAAAATTAAAGAACATCTGAGAAACTGACACAGCCAAAAGGAGCCTAAGGAGGCAACTAAATGTAATGTGGTGTCCTAGTGGGATCCGGGGACAGAAAATGGACATTATGTAAACGCTAAGGAACTATAAACTATGAATAAACTACAGACTGTAATGAATGATCATGTATCAATATTGGTTAATTGTAACAAATGTTGCATACTCGTGTAAGATGTTAACAACAGAGGAAACTGTGTAAGGTATATGGGAGCTCTACATTGTCTGCTCAATTTTTCTATAAATCTAAAACCGTTCTTAAAAAAAAGTTTATCAAATTTTTAAAAAGGGTTATTTTGTCACACCATTCAAAATGATTGCATTAATGAAAAATTCATAATACGAGGGTCCAGCTCATGGGCCTGGATCTAGGGCAGGTGGAAGCTTCAGCCATCAGATGACAACTAGACAAGGACTCCATACCTCCCACAATATCCCAGGTCAGAAAGCTGCAGATCCAGATACCCAAAATCCCTTCAGAGAATTTCAGTGAGAACAATGGATTATTAAGACAATAAGCAAAGCCTGTTTAACTTTCTTCCTCCTGAACAACCCTACAGCTTTCAAGTACATTGTGGACAGCAGGTTTCTCAAGCAGTGAAATCTCCATGTGCAAAGGCAGAGCTAACAATTCCAGCGGAGTCAAGCAAGCCTAGAGGAATTGCATCCTTCAGCAGCTGCCTACCCCTCCTGAGAAGGGAGGAGTTGGAGGCCGGGCGCGGTGGCTCACGCCTGTAATCCCAGCACTTTGGGAGGCCGAAGCGGGTGGATCACGAGGTCAAGAGATCGAGACCATCCTGGTCAACATGGTGAAACCCCCGTCTCTACTAAAAATACAGAAATTAGCTGGGCATGGTGGCACGTGCCTGTAGTTCCAGCTACTCGGGAGGCTGAGGCAGGAGAATTGCTTGAACCCAGGAGGCGGAGGTTGCGGTGAGCCGAGATGGCGCCATTGCACTCCAGCCTGGGTAACAAGAGCGAAACTCCGTCTCAAAAAAAAAAAAAAAAAAAAAGAAGGGAGGAGTTGGTATGGGAGCAGAGGCCTGCCTGGGGCTTTAGTGACTCCTAGCTCTGGCCTTACAACATATACTCTTGTCTGACACAATCTTTTATACAAATAAGGCACACAAACTCCAAGTCTGACTCTTTTCTTCCTCTTGCCTAAACATTATTTAAGACTAAGGATCAAGAGTGTTATCTTTATCAGCTAGGTTATGAACTCCGAAGAATGGTTTTTTTGTTTTTGTTTTTTGTTTTTTTATTCAGTCTCCATAGAGACTGTCAAAAATTGCTAATGCCAACTATATTTCAAGTCGTCATGGCAGGATATTGGGAAAAGTTTTCAATTAGCAATAATCGTGCCTCGGATATACCTCATTGGCTATGATACTGCCACTGCGCAAAGCTAAAGAATGGTTTCTTAATGGAAATACTGACGACTGTCAGTAAAACAAATTTCAAGATGAAAATCTGTTGATTCTAAATACTCATTCTTTCATTCTTTTATTCAAATTTTAAATACTTATTGAAGACGAATTATGAGTCAGATACTGGACGGATGAAAGAAAGTGGTGCAGGAGAACACTCTGACCTGATAAAACAGTTTAGATGAACATCAGATCAATAAATAGAAACGAGAATGACGTTAATGGAATTTCATTAAGCAGAAAACATACTTGATTTAACCTTGCACTCCCTCTAGTGGTTTTTTCATTAAAATGTGAAACTTACATAACAACCCACAGTCTAGTAATGTTCAATATGCTGGAATCTCTGACATCCTGACTGCTTGACTTTGTGAGCATTCTAATCTCTGACTGCCATGTAGGGCCTCTCACCTTCTCTCTTTCCTGGTCCTGATAATTTAATATCTGTCAAGTGATAATTTAATATCTGTCACTGATTCATTCAACAAATATTTATTGAGACTCTATCTTGAGAAGGCATTAACTAATCATTCCAATTTAATAACTTTATTTCCCAAACATTTTAATATTCAGTAAGTCAATTGGTAACACTATGATGGACAGTCTTTTAAAGGGTTGGGAATTAACATTTCCTATTCATCTCTGTCCTGCCCATCTACAGCAACTTTCACACTTGTCCATTCCCCAACAATACGAGCTGGGCCCTTGTATTATTGAGGGCTTACTATGTGCCAGGTAAAGTTCTAGGCAGTGAAACTATAGTAATGAACAAAACAGACAAGAATTCCTACCTCCATGAAGATTATGTTCTAGTGGTAGGGGGAGGGTGAAACAAGATAGATATAATTAACAAGCAAATTATTTTTCAGATTATCAATAGTATGGAGAACAATAAAACAGGGAAAAGATGATAGGAGCCTTTTTTTTTGGTATGCAATTTTTAAAAAATGTGGTTAGGAAAGGCCTCACTGAGAAAGTGTTATTTGAGCAAAGACTTAAAGGAGGTGAAGGACATCCTTAGGGGAAGAGCATTCCAGGCAGTGGGAACAGCAAGGGCAAAGGCCTAGAGGTGAGAACATGCCTGATATGTCCAAGGGACACAAGGAGTCCAGTGCCCGAAGAACAGTGAAGGAAAGAAGAAAATGGTAGTTTTACCAGGGAGAAGAGAAAAAGGGATATTGTGCAGGGCCTTGTAGGGAGGGCATGGTAGGGACTTCAGCTTTTACTCTGACTGGAACAGGGAGCCAGTGCAGTGTTTTGAGCAGGGGAGTAACAGGATCTAATTTGTTTTAAAAGGATCATTTTAACGTTATGTGGAGAACAGACCAAAGAGGGGCAAGGCTAGAAGTAGGAACACTAGCTGGGAGCCTGTTGCAACAATCTGTGAGAGAGATGGTCGTAGTTAGGACTAGGGTTGTAGCGCTGGAGGTAGTGAGAGGTGGTCAGATTCTGGATATATTTTGAAGACAGAGTTGACAGAGTTTTTTTACAGATTGAATCTGAGGTGTGAAAGAAAGGAGTCAAGGGTAATTCCAGTATGTTTAGCTTAAACAACTAGAAGAATAGGGTTGCCATATGGGAGGGAAATATTACAAGTTCAGCTTTGGACATACTAAGTTTAGGATGTCAATCAGACACCCACCAATTAATCTGCTCTCTACCACCTTCTCCTGCCTATACATTTACTCACTCAGATTTCTCTCGGTCACAAATCCTTTGATACTTCTATATGTTTTTTGGCATGGCGTTTCCAGTCTTAGCTAAAAATTTCCATCTACTTAAGCAAGAAACTGCGTATTTTTGACATTTCCCTTCTTTTTACCCCCACAGCCAATTGATTACCATGTCCATTCTCTCAATTATACTCTCAAATACTATCCTTTCTTTTCACATCTGCTGTCATTAATTTTATTTATACTTTCCCAATCTCTACCTTGGTCACTGAGCATAATAGTTTGATCTTTTTCCTTTATCAGTGAGAACAGGTAGAGTGGTTCAGCTGATCTGGGGTCAGGAAGTGAGGGTGGAGGCAAGTAATTTACTCCCAGTCCTGATACCTTGAACTGAAAGTGAGCATATACCATTTTCACACTTTGAGGCTTAGCTCGCAGTTGGTGCTACTGTAATCACTCCATTACCGCCCAGCTCAGAATAATATTTAAGAGAAATTGCTGACGTTGAGCTGGGAAAGCACACCTATATTCAGATCATATCAAGGTCCCTTTGAGTGGTCCACTCAACTATATCTTGATCAACAACCTTCCCAGAAAATCAAGTAGTAGGCCAACCATAATGCTGCTGGAAATCTAGCACCCTTTCATAACATAACTGGACTCTTAGCCTTAGGTTGCTGGGGCTAATTGCAGAGACAAGGTAGTCAAAGTACACCAAGGAATACTGAAAAGACGGGATGAGTGATCATGCGGAGGAAGAGCGTGAAGTTCAAGGAGCTGCTGATGTAGAAGGTCTATGGGCAGATGACTGAATTTCACTTCAAAGGTTTATAAAGGGTCCTTCAATTTTTGGCATAGGCAGATGAGTCTGTGCCCAGACGAAATCTCACTGATGTCTCACACTTGAATGATTCAGTTAGTGTAATTCATATACAAGTTAAGAGCAAACACTTTTTGGTTCTCAGTATGTGCCAGGCACTATTCTACATGCTTTACACATATTAGTTCATATCATATCGCACTGTTTTTTGAGGTAGGTAGTGTTATCATCTCCATTTTATAGCTCAGGAACTTGAGGAAAAGAGGGTTTAAGTAACTTGTTAAAGGTGACATCGAAAGTGATACTGGTGGGGTTCAAACCCAGACAGTGTGACTTCAGAGTTCCTGCTTTTAACCCCTGTGCTACGTTGTATGGTAAAGGCTAACTGGCTATGTCCTTGTGTAGTCCATACTTGGTTTTGGGTGACCCAGGTATTGGCCAGACTCTGGAGTGTTGATGGTTTCAGTAACTAGCCAGAGCAATAGTGGGATAGAAATGATTGATGCCTTGAAGGGAACAGGCCTGGATGGAGGGGTGTAGTGAGTTGTTAAGAAATGCATTCTGAGGAGTCTGGGGAAGAGAACCAATGTGTTATGTGTTAGAGTAGCAGCAGTACTGTCCCCCAGTACCTAGTTAATGTATATGGCTGTGGCTGGAGAGCAGATGGCCATGGAACTTGAGAAAGGGACCTTCTAGATGAACAAGGCAGCAGTAGTTGGTGTGAATTGGGCTAAGAGGGTAAGAGGGATTAATCACTAGTTGAATGTGTTCTAGATGTGAATCTACAATAAGGTTCATTGGGACAATGTCCCAATGTCCCAAGGGCCTGAAGGATACCTTGGCCTATCTTTGCTTCAACTGTAGGAATCATAAAGGCATACTAGAGGTTAGGTCAGACAGGAGGCAACTAAGAGACCCCTTAGACAAAGAGTTCTCAAAATGTGCTGTGTATCAGAATCACCTGGGGAGGCACTGGTTAAAAATGAATATTCCTGGGCTCTACCCCTAGAGGGTCTAATTCAGGAATCATCATTTTAGGATTAAGATGAAGGTGGTCTGCAGACCACATTATGAAATATGATCCATCAGGTTACAAGCAAATTTGAATAGCTGTGTGGGTTTGTTGGAGTGGTGCTCATAGGCACAAGCAACCCGGGATCCTATTAGAATGGGGTACGTGGAGCATAAAGTTCTGGGCTGCCCCATGATGAACCAGGATCTTTATGTTCTACATGGGCATCTGCCTGTTACCTATGCTGTGGCTGAGGTAAATGGCTGTGACATTCTCAAACTGGAACCATTTCCACTTCCTCTTAAGATTCTGAATTCTGAAACAGGATGGGTGCAAGTCTGTCCTGGCTGGTACAGGCTATAATGGTTTGAACTCATTACCACAGCTGCCTCTGAAAGGAAGTATGTCCCATCTTAAAAGTGGCCTTGATCACTAAGAGCTCTCATTTCCACTTGGGGTAACTGGCCTTGGTTAGGACCAACTTCCTGGAGAAGTGGGTGCAGGGGCAGAGATCAAAGTACCCAGGTTCTCCTGTAACAGGACAACATCCCACACCCCACACCTGGATGATGAAGGCATTAGTCAACAGTATAGGCCAGGGCTGGGGTAGAAGTAAGCAAGACCTTAAGCTACTGGAAGGTCATTTTTTGTGTCAGGGAACCAAATTTCTTTCTATTAAGGAGGACGAGTATTGGGGTATAAAGATGTACAGGACAAGTACTGGGGTATAAAGATGGATTGCTGATGGTATCAAGGAACTGCTGGATGTTTTCAATCTTCCTAGGAGACTTCTTTCAAAAAGGTTTACATGTTACCCAGCACTATGTAAACTCTGGCATAACAGAATGTAGTCCACAAACACAATTTTTACACTTTGGGGCTTGGCCTGGAGTTGGTACTACTGTAATCGCTCCAATACCATCCAGCCCAGAGATTCTGTCAAGTCACATTATGTGAATTTTTCAAAATATTGCCCAAGTAGACAACTATGGAATTGATTTAGAAGGTTCCAGACTAATTTTGGATAGTAATTACACTAAGGATGGGATAATTATGACAAGGAAGAACTCCCTGCTTTTTATTTCCAGAAAGGGTCTCAAAGCACGTATGGCAGAGATAGAGGAGGAATCAAGATGCTGTCCAAAGTTTTTGTTTTATAGAAGGTCTTGATTTTAGACTCAGAGAGCATCTGCTCCTTTGGGAGTAAGGCAAGTCCTGGGTACCAGGGCTACCACATAGTCATCCTCATCACATAGGGGTGGTCGTTCTGTCTCTTGGTAGGTAGTATCTTTTTTTGCCTTATAGGTATGAGTTGGCTCCTAGCAATGTGAGGGGTGGGTTGAACAGGAAATTCTCTGTGTTGTTTTGGGTGGGGTAGAAGGACATAGGAAATGCTGGCAGCAAATTTCTGACAAAGTGAAGGATGTGAGTCTTGAGGGCAGTAGTGAATAGTCTATTCTCAGTGAGGAGTGGCATATGGGAAAAGGGTAGGGGGTAACAAACAATATCAAGGCTGACCTCAGCTGCACAGGCAGTTAGACCTACTGGATGAGGTACTTGTCTGAGAGGTTGCCTAAGAACCCCTGAGTATAACCTAGTCTGGATATAATAAATGACTTTCATCAAACACTTGCTATGAGCCAGGCTCTTGCTAAGCTCTTTAATTGCAATTATCACATTTAATCCTTATAACCCTATAAGGTACATACTATTGGCATCTCCGTTTTACAAATAAGGACACTGAGGCACAGAGAGGTAATAATTGATGAAGCTATTAATTGACTGAGCTGGGAGTCCCTGTGCCATACCTCACCTGTGATATACCATCTTCCCCAGTTCTATAAGAATTTTAGGAATACCCCTTACGAACTAGAGGCTAGTGGTAGGGTGCCATAGGGACAAAGCACTTCCTAGCTGATTACTATGCTGGTGGCTGGCCAGGCAGTTTTCTGATGAAGGGCCTTATGGGTTGGACATGTATTGACAGAGAATGATCTGGGCTACTATGGTAAAGGCCTGTTGTTTTTGTCTAGTGATGTGCCTGTTCTACAGGTACCAGCCCGGAACGGGTGTGAATAGCAAGTACAGAGACATGCTCCCCATGTTTAAGGAGGGGTTTCCCTTGGTGTGGAGGCAATGTTGCTGATACTGAATCTAGATCTCCACTTTCATGCAGTTATCTATTTGTTTACAAAGGCTAGTGCTGGGGTGGTATAGACAGAGAAGGAGGTTTGGCAGCTCAGTTAATAAGTTACACTGTGCACAGAGCCCTTTGGGGAACTGGAACTGTAGTGTAATTCACTGTCATTCACTCTATCTGAGGCAAAAGGAGGTGGAGCTCTTGGGATACAGCTCTAGTAGCTTTGATCCTAACTGCTGGGTGAGTGTTAACTAAGAGCTGGAGGTCTAGTTCTACATTCTTCCTGTAGAACTTGCCAAGACAAAGGGCATAGAGCTTTATGGCTCTACCATTTACTGCCTCCAGGTGGAAGTCCCAGAAGCCAATAGCATTCCAGGAAAGAGTAATTTCTCCCTCTCTTAGCAGGGAAGCAGGACAGAAAGTGCCTAGCTGGCATAGATTCCATGTTGCTGGGAAGAAGGCTGAAATGTCATGGGATAAGATGAAGGAAGATACTGGGAACTGAGATGCAGAACCAAACAGAATAAGACATTAGATAAAGCTGATGGAAGGGTGAGGACTAGCCAGTCAAAGTAACCAAGCAAGATGTGATCTCGACACATTCTGGAGGTTAGGAGTCACTGTGCTGGGTGAAATGAATAATGTCATGGATAGGGTAAGTTCCATTTCAGGGAATTTACATGGAACAAGATGACTTCCTTAGACACTGACGACAAAAGGCAGAATCAAAGGATTCAAAGATACCTGTGAAAAAGTGACACAAGAGGGCAAGAGGGCAACACAGAGAAACAGAGGCCACTGAGCAGGCACCCCCTACACTCTTCCGCTACACCCATTCTTGACTTCTTTCGCTCTGGCTTCACAAGAGATGCTTCTTCTCTAAAAGACATTCACCTCACTCTCTCCTGCCACCTCTAAGACTTTGCTCCATCTCATCTTTTCCATATTTCTGGTATTTCCCCTTCAGCCCATAAATGTTCTTAATCTCTTAAAACAAAACCAACAAACCACCCCTCAACCCTTACTTTCCCTTGACCACACCCCTCCTCTTTTCTTTCTCATTCAAACCTCTAGGCAGAGTAGCTTTTCTTTCCTATTTCTTAGTTACTACTCACTACACAATGGTTTGAGGTATACTTCATCACTTCCTAGAAAATTCTCTGACCAAGGTCATTAATGGCCATCTTAATTGCCAAATACAACTGACACTTCAGTACCTATCTAGATTGCCTCTTTATGGTACATGAAATTGTTGAGAACTCTTCTTCCTTAAACTCTTCTGCTTCCTTGGGATTCAGTAACCCCTTTCTATTTTGATTATGTAGCTAGCTTTCATTTTTGCTTTTCAGCTGAATTGACTGGAGTCTCTTCCGCTTGCCCATTACAAGGTGGTGCCTCCTGGGATTCTAGGCTCCACTCATTTTCTCCTTACTATCTACCTTTTCCCTAAATAATCCCATCCATTTTCATGGTTTGCACCACCACTTGATATACTGGCAACACATGTATCTCCAGTTCCAGTTTCTACTTCCACTTCCAAATCTGGATATCAGATTTCCCTGTATATTACCTCTGATGCACACCACCACCTATTCCTATTTATTGAAGCAGTGTGGTAAGTGTAGTACAGTGGTTAAGAACCCAGCTTGAAGAATCAGATTGCCTGGGTTTGAATCTCAACTTGGCCACTTACTAACTTTCAGAAAGTCATTTAACCTCTGTATTTCCATGTGTAAAATAGACATAATAATTATTACCTACTGTTTAGCGTTCCTATGAGGATACATGAGAAAAATGCACATAAGGTAGTGCCTACCATATAGCTCAACATAGGTTAGCTATTGCTACTACTTCCCATTTTGCTTGGGACTCCACTTAAGCAAGCCAGAAACCCGAGTTATCCTCCTCATTTTTCATCTCCTCCCACATCTACTTAATCATCAATACTTGCTTTTATCTCTTAAAGCTGTCTCAAATCAGCTTTCACCATTTCCCACCCCCTAATCTCATTGCTCTGCCTCAGTTCAGGTCTTCATCACTTTTCAGTGGGACTGTGATACCTTAAGTGGTCTCTCTACTTCCAGCCTATGCCTCTTGCAATCCATCTGCTATAACTTCAATCAGAGTTATTTTCCTACAACACAAATCTAACCATGTTACTTCCTAATATAATTTTCAGTGTCTCCCATTTCCTACAGCAGAGTTTCTTAAAATTTGTACATCAGAATTACTCCTAGAGTTTGAAAATGCAGGTTCCTATGCACTACCCCAAACCTGCCAAATCAAGATGTCTGAGAGAGACCTAGAAATCTACATTTTAAAATTCAGTGATTCTAATATACATGAAGTACTTCATGACCCATTTTCTATGTTTCTACTTCTTCTTCTGCCATTATCTACTTTATACCTTAACCCTCCAGCAATACTGAGTTATGTGTAGTTTCCCAAATCTGTCAAGCTATATTACATTGCTCTGGTTTTTATTTTACATTGTTTATTGTATTTCTGCCTTTTTATTTTACATTTCAGCTTTAATGACTTTTGCAAATGCTATTCTGGCCTTCTGAAATACCCCCACCCTGCCACCTCCTTGTCTCACTGGCACATCCTTCTTCATCCTTTGAAGTTATCTTCATCATGACCTCCTTACTGACAAATCTTACTTTATCTCTACAGCATTGTTTCTCAACCATTTCTCTTTCTCTTCTCTCCTCTCTCTCTCTCTCTCTCTCTCTCTCTCTCTCTCTCTCTCTGTCTCTCTCCGTGTGTGTGTGTGTGTGTGTGTGTGTGTATGTGTGTGTGTGTGTCTGTCTCCCTCTCTCTCTGAGACTGGGTCTTGCTTTGTCACCCAGGCTGGAGTGCAGTGGTGCAAACTCAAACTCCTGGGCTCAAGCAATCCTCCCACTTCAGCCTCCTGAGTAGCTAAGACTACAGGCATACACCACCACACCAAGCTAATTTTCTAATTCTTTGTAGAGATGAAGTCTCACTATGTTGCACAGGCTGTCAACCATTTTTGCATTATCATGTCCCACCTCTACTGAAAGAGCCTTTTTAGATACCTTTTCCTAATTGACTCCCCATAACATTTTAATACTGCAGATATAGTGTACATCTGTTTATGTACTGTGGTACATTAGAGGACTGTAAACCATTATAAAATAAAAGTTGTTTCACCTCCTTCCCCCAAGAATAAATTTTTGTTCCCTTGGGGGAAATATCACTCCTGTTGCAAATGCATGCTCTACAGTACCAGACATTGCTATTCAAACTGCTCTTCTTGAGGTTCACCCTTGGTTTCTGTGATGTCTTTTCTGATTCTCTTTCTTTTTGACCATTCCTTTTCAAGATTCCTTTGGATTTCTTTTTCCACTTCCATTTAAACACTGAAGTTCCATAAGTCTCAGTATTTGTTTGTTACCCCCCCTTATTATTCTATACATGTTTCCTAGGTGATTTTATTGATTTCCTTAGTTTTAATACAATCTCTAATGTTGTTGACTTTCAAATCTGTATCTTCAGTGAAGATGATTCTCCTGAGCTCCAGTCTCTTGCTGTTTCAAGTATGGTCCACAGACTGGCAGCATGTATTACCTGGGATCTTGTTAGAAATGCATATTCCTAGATTCCATCTCAGAGCTCCTGAATCAATCTGCATTTAAACAATAATCCCAGAGATTTCATATACACACTAAAGATAGAGAAGTCCTGGGCTGGGCTCTATTATCAGCTCTCTAATAGACATCTTCAATTACATATTCCATAAACACATGATTCCTCACCCTATAAGCTTCTTAGTTAATGGTAACATAATTTACTCAATCATCTACACAAGAACTCTAGACTACCCCTTCCTTATCATTTATATCTAATTGGCCTTCTTTACTATCTATTCTATCTGCTAAATGGCTTTTGAATTTATTCCCTCTTCTTCTTTTTTTGTTTTGTTTTGTTTTGAGATGGGAGTTTCGCTCTTGTTGCCCAGGCTGGAGTGGAATGGCATGATCTCAACTCACTGCAACCTCCGCCTCCCAGGTTCAAGCAATTCTTCTGCCTCAGCCTCCTGAGTAGCTGGGATTACAGGCATGCACCGCCACGCCTGGCTAATTTTGTACATTTAGTAGAGATGGGGTTTCTCCATGTTGGTCAGGCTGGTCTCGAACTCCTTACCTCAGATGATTTGCCCGCCTCAGCCTCCCAAAGTGCTGTGATTACAGGTGTGAGCCACCGAGCCCAGCCCAAATTTATTCTCTCTTCTATACTCATCACTACTGCTTTCATTTCTTCTTAGATATATTATCAAAATAATGTCCTCATAGATTTCTCTATGGACAGTTTCTGTCCCTCTGGTTTAACTGCTGACTATTGCTAGAGTCATATTCCTAAAATGCATGTCTGACAACGTTACTTCTTCCTGGCTAAAAATTCTTTCAGTGACTTCTCACCGTCTAAAGCTAGAGTTCTTAAGCTGGGACCCATACATGGGCTTCAGGAAATCCTTAAACTTTCTGAAACTACAAGGAGAAATTTGTACATTTTCTAGCGGGTGTATGTACATTCTTTAAGTTAGTGGTTCTTAACCTTTTTTTGATGGTGGAAAACTCAGCAGGGTAGACGATTAAAAAAGCTTAAGAACCACTGACCGAAAGGATCAAGTCCAAGCTGTTTAGCTTGGCATTCAAGGACTTTTTATACCACTCCAACCTTATCTCTGGCCATTTATCTGTAGAAACCTATGGTTCCAGCTTTAATGACAGACTTGGAAGTCCCCCCGCCACCAACTTTCACACCTCTAAGCATCTGCATATGCTGTTCCTGGAATAACCTCGAGATTATACACATAACTAGTAAGGGGTGGAGCCTGAATTGACATCCAGGTCTTACTTCAAAGTTCACAGTCATTCTACTCTACAGTGACTTGACATTTTACACTGTGACCTAATACACACACACACAGACACACACACACACACCAGAACAAGTTTCATGAGTCCCACCTTGATATGAAAGAAAGCTGGTTGTAGCCTACTAAACTGATAGAATGTTCATTAACAAGTTGTAGTCCTTGGTTTGAAAAACACTGTACTATACCTTTGCTGAAATAGGCAGATCTTATTACTGAGAATTTATTATCTTAGCCCCAGCAGTACCCAGGCTTTGAGGTTTTCTGAGGATAAGAAAGCTTTCATAATACAAAAGTGTCTGCTAATGGACTGACCACTTATATCAGTCCCAACTCAAAGAACCCACTCCTTCAAATACCAGAATCTAACCCCATCCATCTGGTCAATCATTTTGACTCTCATGGATTGTCAGGTATGTTAGCTAGCAATTCAATGCAAATCTGTTAGAAAGTAAAATTATAAATCTTATAAAAACATGCTGGATATCATGAAGTCAGCACACATACACACAAAACTGATAAGGATCTGGTAGACCAGTCTACAATTGAAGAGGAGAAAAATATATAGAAATAATGATTTTAAAAGCGGTTCAAAACAAAATGACTTGAATACCAAGTGATCAAGAAAATACCTTTGGGAACACTAATGAAGTCTTTAAATATTTTGGCAAAATCAACCCTCTTAAAGATCATGCTACAAATATCTCAAAGGAAGTGAAACATACCATCTTGAAATATCATACAATTTTGTTTGAAAAATTAGGCCCAAAACAAAAGCCATGAATTCTTCATACATTTTTTGTTTTAAGAATTAGTACATTGTTATATCTAGCTCTCAATTTTATTAAGTGAGAAAAAATATGTATATTTTAATAGTTTTTAGTTATTCAAGCTAGCACCCTAATCAAACCCTACTCCTTCCACTATTACTCTAAAATTTTGGTCTCTTTTTAAAATAAATTCACTAACGGCCTTTTGTGTAGTACCAACTGCCCTCGAGTAATAAGAACCTCCTGTATACCTCTTTGTTTCCTCAGTGCCTAGCATACAGAGGGAGTTTAACAGATGTTTGTTAATTCACTGATTATGAAAGCCTCCTCTGCCTCCAGTCTCAGTTCCCTCCAATAAAACCAGTACATTTTCAATCCTCCCTAAAATTATCTAGCAAATTCCCACCAACCCCAGAAAAAACTCCAGTTCCTCAGGATGGCTTATAAAACCTTTATAATCTGACCTTGTTCTATTTGCCCTCAGACTCTGGCCACATTTCACTACTTGTGGTTCTCCAAATGTTCTGTACTTTCTTGTTGCGAGACTTACATTATTCCCTCTGCTTGGAATTTTCTATCCCACCAAGGAAAAGCAAACTCCTAGTCCTTCTTCTGGACACCACACTACCTTGTATGTAATGCTAGCACTCTGACCACAATGCATTATAACTACTTCCTGCCTTGTTTCGAGCAGTTTTTTTTGCAAAAATTTTATTAATGGCTGGGCTTGGTGCCTCATGCCTTTCATCCCGGTACTTTGGGAGGCCAAGGCGAATGGATCACCTGAGGTCGGGAGTTCGAGACCAGACTGACCAACATGGAGAAACCCTGTCTTTACTAAAAATACAAAATTAGCTGGGTGTGGTGGCACATGCCTGTAATCCCAGCTACTAAGGAGGCTGAGGCAGGGGAATCGCTTGAAACTGGGAGGCGGAGGTTGCAGTGAGTTAAGATCATGCCACTGCACTCCAGCCTGGGCAACACAAGTGAAACTCTGTCTCAAAAAAAAAAAAAAAAAAAAAAAAAAAAAAAAAAAAAAAAAGGCAATAGAATCACATTAGAAACAGATAAAATGTGGGTATATTATGTAAGTGTGTACAAATGAAAATATAGGGCTGGATACTGTGGCTCATACCTGTAATCCTAGCTCTCTGGGAATCTGAGGTGGGAGGATCACCTGAGGCCAGGAGTTCAAGATCAGCCTAGGCAACATAAGGAGACACTATCTGTATAAAAAAAATTTTTTTTTTAAATTATACTTTAAGTTCTGGAGTATATGTGCAGATCTTACAGGACTGTTACACAGGTATACTCATGCCCTGGTGGTTTGCTGCCTCCATCCCCCTGTCACCTACATTAGGTATTTCTCCTAACGTTATCCCTCCCCAACCTCCCCACCCTCTGTAATGGGTCCCCTAGACCCCCACTCCCCAACAGACCCCAGTGTGTGATATTCCCCTCCCTGTATCCATGTGTTCTCATTGTTCAACACCCACTTATGAGTGAGAACATGCGGTGTTTGGTTTTCTGTTCTTGTGTCAGTTTGCTGAGAATGAAGTTTTCCAAGTTCATCCATGTCCCTGCAAAGGACATGAACCCATCCTTTACAAAAAATTTTTTTTTTAATTTAGCAAGGTGGGCTGTATGCAGTGGCTCATGCTTGTAATCCCAGCACGTTGGGAGCCCAAGGCAAGCAGATCACCTGAGGTCAGGAGTTTGAGACCAGCCTGGCCAATATGGTAAAACACCATCTCTACTAAAAGTACAAAAATTAGCCAGGTGTGGTGGTGTGCATCTGTAGTCCCAGCTATTCAGGAGGCTGAGGCAGGAGAATTGCTTGAACCAGGGAGGTGGAGGATGCAGTGAGCCAAGATTGTGCCATTGCACTCAGCCTGGGCAACAAGAGCAAAACTCCATCTCAAAAAAAAAAAAAAAAAAAAATTATCCAGGTGCTGTGGTCCCCGCTACTTGGCAGAAGTGAGAGGATCACTTGAGCCCAGAAGGCTGAGGCTGCAGTAAGCTATGATTGCACCACTGCACTCCAGCCAAGTTGACAGAGTGAAACCCTTGTTGCAGGAAAAAAAAAAATACACACACACACACACACACACATATCTCACATAGCCAATATCACCATTGTCACAAAGCCACTGTTAACATTTTGTTATGTTTCCTTCTAAGATTTTTTTCATATGTATATATATTTTTACAGGACTCTAATCTGAGTGAATATATGAGGTTTAGTCAATTGCCCTTTAAAAACAAAATTAACATTATAAGATAGGCATTTTTTTTCTATTTATGCAGTTGTACGAGCCACCATTTCTAATGGTTTTATAATATTCCTTCAAGTGGATATGCTGTGGTATACTACCTAACCCACTGCTGTTGAATATTGAGGTCTCCCTCCTGCCCCTTTTTTGGCTACTCTAAGTAAGACAGAAAGTACCATCTTCACAAATACATCTTTACCATATTTTGGATCGGTTTACTTCCTTAGAACAGATTACCAAGAGTAATAGATGTTATCAGTTAAAGATCTTCCTTTCTTTGGCTCATATTTGGTAGGAGGGAAAGATATATATACAATCCATTGATATCTATTGGCAATTGGTTCCAGGACCCCAGCAGATACCAAAATCCATGCATACTCAAGTCCCGCGGTCAGTGCCATGGAACCCGCAGATGATAAAAGTCAGCACTCTGTATGTGCAGGTTTCGCATTTGGTAACTACTGTATTTCCTATCTGTGTTTGGTTGCAGATGCAGAACCCACTGATATGGAGGGTTGACTGTATTTATAGAAAAAAATCTGCATATAAATGAATTCCCACAGTTCACACCTGTGTTGTTCAAGGGCTAACTGTATAATATTTCAATTCCTCTACTTATTAGTGATGCTAAATATATTTTCATGCTTAATATTTGTTTCCTCTTTTGTGAATTGTCTATTTGTGTTTTTTTTGTTCATGTACCTGAATATTAGTGTTTAAAATAATCAATTAGAACAGTTAGAGATTTTAACCCTTTGTTATATTTGCTGTCGTTTTGGGGGTCTCTTTTTATCTTGGTAAAATTTTAGCTACAAAATAATATGATATCATGACAGAAATTTTGAAAACTAGAGAAAAATATCTTTTAAAAATCAACAATAATTCTGTCTATTAATATGGTAGACAGGAGGCAGAACCAGCTTACAGCTCCTGCTTGGATGGACAGAGCAGCCTGTAGAGACTCACATTATGAACTTTTGCTCTAAGAACTACTGGAGGAACATACCAGGAAAACCAAGAAAATCCACAGACCCTTTGAAGGAACTGGATCACTGCTGCAGGCTTCCTGAGATGCTGAACAACTGTCAGTCTGCTTACTTTCTCAACAGGGAGGCTCATGGTCTGGGGCAAGTTCTCAGCCCTGGTCTCAGCCCTGGCTGCCTGGAAATAGATTGGGTACTGTTGAGGGGACATGGTGGGAGTGAGACCAGCCTCTAGCACTGCAGGCTGCATGGGAACGGGAAGAAGCCTGTGACTGCCAGCTTTATCTCATTTCCCTGGAGGCCTGTATGACTCAGCAGAGCCAGCCATAATCTCCCTGGCAATATAACTCCATTGGACTGGGAACCACATCCCCAGCCCCCACAGTAGCTATAGCAGGCCCCACGCAAGGAGAGTCTGAGCTCAGACACATGCCTACCCCTGCCTCCACCTGGTGGTCTTTCTATACCTGCCCCAATAGGCAAATACAAAGGTCATAATCTCTTGGGCATTCTATGACCCTGCCCACTGCCTGAGAAACTTGAATACTTAACCAGGTGTCCCCAGGGCAAGTTTGCATCCTTCCTGTAGAACCACAGCTGATGCGCTCTTGAAAATGCCATCTCCTGGCTGGAGGCCAACCAACACAAAACCAGTACACTGAATAAAAACACAACCAATGACCCTCACGGAGTCCACCTCACTTTCCAGCTACCTCCACTGGAGCAGGTTCTGGTAGCCATGGCTGTAAGACCTGAAGACAGATCACATCACAGGACTCTGCAGACACCCCCCAGTACCAGGCCAGAGCTCAGTAGCTTGGCTGGATGGCTAGACCCAGAAGAGCAAGAACAATCACTACAGTTCAGCTCTCAGGAAGCCCCAATCCTAGGGGAAGACGGAGAATGACACATCAAGGGAGCACCCTGTGGAACAAAAGAATCTGAACAGCAGCCCTTGAATCCCAGATCTTCCCTCTGACATAGTCTACCCAGATGAGAAGGAACCAGAAAAACAATTCTGGTATTATGACAAAACAAAGTTCTTTAACATCCCCAAAAGATAATACTAGCTTACCAGCAATGGATTCAAACCAAGACAAAAATCCCTGAATTGCCAGAAAAAGAATTCAGAAGATCGATTATTAAGCTAATCAAAGAGCCACCAGAGAAAGGTGAAGTCCAACTTAAAGAAATCAAAAACATGATACAGGATATTGTAAGAAATATTACTGAGTCTAAAATGAGGAAGCTGAAATCAGCTGAGGAGAATCGAATGCCAATTTATTAAGCTCCTGGGCGAGGTTCTGTGGTCCGGGAAAGGGGGCCAGAGAAGTCGCGCCTGACTTCTCAGGGCAAAGAGTTTTATAGGGGTCAGAGGCCATCGGGTGGACATTGGGAGACAAAGCATAGGGCAATCGATTGGGTATTGGGAAGCAGAGCTTGGTCAGGGTGAGCTGCTACTGGTACGTAGGGGGGATTTTCAGTGCACGGGCATTAGGGGCGATTGATTGGCTATTGGGAAACAAAGCATGGGGCAATCAATTGGATATTGGGAAGCAGGGTTGGAAGCAGGGTTTTTTAAATTTCGGCGGGGTTTTTTGGCGGGCTAGGTGCCGAGTGCAGGTTTGGGCGGGGAGTGCAGAGGTGGGCGTTAGGGAAGCTACGTGACAGAGCTCAGGTAAGCGCAGAAGGCTCAGGTAGTTTCCAGGCTTAGGGAGGGGTGGGCGTGTCCGAGCTCTCAGCGAGGCAGCCGACCTTACA
>PVKV010026746.1:0-27455 GCA_004027835.1 Alouatta palliata
AAAAAAAAAAAAAAAAAAAAAAAAAAAAAAACAAAGAATTATAATCTTGGCTGGGCATGATGGCTCACTCCTATAATCCCAGCACCTTGGAAGGCCGAGGTGGGTGGATCACTTGAGGTCGGGAGTTTGAGACCAGCCTGACCAACATAGAGAAATCTCGTCTCTACTAAAAATACAAAATTAGCCAGGCATGGTGATGCATGCCTGTAATACCAGCTACTTGGGAGGCTGAGGCAAGAGTATCACTTGAACTCGGGAGGCAGAGGGTTGCCGTGAGCCAAGATCGCACCATTGCATTCCAGCCTGGACAATAAGAGCTAAACTCTGTCTCAAAAAAAAAAAAAAAGAAAAAAAGAAAAAAAAAATATCATCCTAGAGACAGGAAACAAAAGTAAATCTAATCTTGACTTGAAGAACAAGGGTGTCTACTTAATGCCCCAGGGCAATACTGTGCTTTATAAAATTCCTCCTAACCTTTCCTTTCTACCCTCTCTTTCCCTTCTCTCTTCCCCTTCCTTATTCTTCATTATATAGATGGATTTAGCCTCTCTGCCAAAGTCCTTTCTCCCAGCCTCTCCAGCTCTCCATCTCCTTCTCTCTCTAACCAGCACCCCCACCCCCTCATTTTGATTCTGCATCACAAAAGATGCCGGACCGGGGATGGCTGAGAGCAGACTTTCTGAGCTGGGAGTGGGCATGAATTCTGAGCTGGAAACCTTTTGTGGATGGGTAAAAGGAGAGGAAACAGGGAGAAACACTCACACTAACAAAGCTTATTTCCATCACATGTATTTTCTGCAATGAGCATGAATCACATATGGTGGAATAAAAAATAAATGAATAAAATGTTTTAAAAATAAGAGATGGTAGGGAAGGAAGTAAGCACTATTCTTTCTCACTTTCCAGTTCTCCTTCTTCTCCATACAGACTGCTGCATCCTTAGCTTTCTGTTCCAGGGAAAGTGAAGTGGAACCTTTCCTCTGACTCAGGATTTCAAGTGTTTCCCACCCCCTCAGGCCCGCAGCGGGGGTGGGAGCCATGGAGTCATGCTCCTGTAACCATGCAGAGAAGCTCTGGGAGCTCTGGGAGCCAGGCTAGCTAAAGGAGATGAGAAGTCTCCCTAATTAAAACTGCTGGGCTTGGCCAGGCGCTGTGGCTCATGCCTGTAATCCCAGCAGTTTGGGAGGCCGAGGCGGGTGGATCACTTGAGGTCAGGAGTTTGAGACCAGCCTGACCAACATGGTGGAATCCCATCTCTACTAAAAATACAAAAATTAGTCAGGCATGGTGGTACATGCCTGTATTCCCAGCTACTTGGGAGGTTGAGGCAGGAGAATCTCTTGAACCCGGGAGGCGGAGTTTGCAGGGAGCTGAGATGGCGCCACTGCACTCCAGCCTGGAAAAACCCAAAACTGATGGGCTTGGATGGATGCAGTGGCTCATGCTTGTAATTCCAACACTCTGGGAGGCCAAGGAGGGTGGATCACTTGAGGTCAGGAGTTTGAGACCAGCCTGGCCAATATGGCGAAACTCCGTCTCTACTGAAAATACGAAAATGAGCCTGGTGTGGTGGTGCATGCCTGTAGTCCCAGTTACTCAGGAGGCTAAGGCAGGAGAATGTGGGAGGCGGAGGCGGCAGTGAGTCAAGATGGTGCCACTGCACTCCACGCTGGGTGATAGAGCAAAACACAGATTCAAAAACAAAAACTGCTGGGCTCTCCAGCCTCTTCTCCAAGAAGCACTTCCCTGAGTCATCAGATATCCCAAGGCTGTTCAATTTGGACGTCTTGATCTCTTAGGAAAATTTCAAGGTTTGGGAAGGGTAGTGGAGGCCTCTAAAATCTCCTCCTACTTCTGGAGTCTGGGATGGGAGAGAGAGGCCAGTTGACAGTCAGTCTCAAGACTCAGGTCCCCGTATCACCCATGCCTATCTGTCCACACCCCATACATGCTCTCGTGGCAAGTGTGAACAAAACAAAATGAACAGCAGCCAAGTTTTCACCTGTGTGTGGAGCACTAGGGAAATGTAGGTGTGGGCAGATTTTTGTGGTCTCAGCCTATCTGAGCAGGAGCCCTAGGGGCGGTGAAGAAGCCTTGGTGAGTCAGGAGACAGCAGGGCAAAGATGACAAGCACACGTGCTCCGGAGTTACACAGACCCGAATTCTGAGCCCTTGTTCCACCACTTACATACTTCATGATCACAGGCAAGTTCCCTACTTCGCTGAACCTCAGTTTTCACCCGTAGAAAATGGGCGTAATTCCCATTTGAGGAGGTATTAAAAAAATTTAAAAGAATTAAAGTTTAAAAAAAAAGCACAAAATAAAATCACTGTAATGGTTTCATCTTATTGGTTTATGAGGTTAAATGAGGCAATGTCTACAACAAAGTGCTGGGCCAACTTTCTCTTTTTTTTTTTTTGAGAGTCTCACTCTCATCCAGGCTGAAGTGCATTGTCGAGATCTTGACTCACTGAAGCCTCGACTTCCCAGGTTCAAGCAATCCTCCCCTACCTCAGCCTCCTGAGTAGCTGGGACTACAGTCATGTACCACCACCTTGGCTAATTTTTGTATTTTTGTTAGAGATAGGGTCTCCCCATGTTGCCCAGGATGGCCAATATGCTCATTAATTGGGAGTTATTGTTATTGAACAGTCCATATGCCTGTTTATTTATCTCTAAAACAGGTAACAGTGGGATTACCTGAGGGGGGGGATTAAATGAGACAATAAATGAAGAGCGGTTGACACACTGTAGGTAAGTGTTAACTATCAACACTCTCAACACCTCCCCTGTTTTGTTCAAGGTCAAAACCGGGTAGTTTCCTCCTCCTCTTGCTTTCTCTCTGACCCTGTTGCATTTGCCGGGAAATGACCCTTCCTATCTCTTTGGACAGAAGCACAGAAAGAATAACGCACTCAGAAAAGAGCACGTGGGAGAGCAGGAGGAGAACCAGGGGTCTCTGTCATTGCTGACACCCGCCTCTCCCCTCCCACCGCACTCAGACCCAGGCATTTCCCACAAGCATCTTTCTTGGACAAAGCTCTGCCCAGGGTTCATTTTAGAGACTTCTGTAATCTTGAGAGGATCGGTATTAATCTTCCCCACCTACAAGATGAGTGGCAGCTCGAAGCCAAGAACTTCCCAGCCAGGGAGAGAAAGACATGGAAGTTCCCTTTTTTCCTGTGTCTCTCCCCGCCTCCCTTTTGCGGGGGAGCTGAATGTGCTCCTCTGGAGGGACTGAGGGAAGCCGGGACTGGCTCGAAAGTGATTTTGCCTAGTGAAGCTGGCAGCTGGGAACCACTTTCCCTCCGCTTGCCCTCTGCCGGGGAAACTCCATGACGGAGAGAAGGCAGCTGGCAGGGAGAAGCCTCTGGATTGGGGCTGCTGGGGCTGCTGCAGTGCCAGGCAGGGCCACACAGGAATACGTGGGCCCAGAGGCAGACGCTGATGCCACCTTTCCTTGCTGAGGACTCCCTAGAAAGGCAGTGCCTTGGGGCCTGCGGGGAAGGCTATCTTTACCTGTAGCACAGAAGCAAATGCAAAGGAACACTAGTGGAAAAGAACGGGGTCCCAGCCCTGGTGCTGCCTACTCTATGGCCATGTGATTTTTGGTCCAGCTGCTTAAGACCTTTCCCCAAATTGTAATTTCCCTATTTGTAAAATGAATGTTGTAACACATGTCCCTCATAGGAACCGTGTGCAGAATTAGTTGAAATAATGTACGGGAAGCTGGGATATGGGAGATGGCTAATAAATATTCATTATTCCACAGAGGAACTGACGAGAAAGGAAATCACTGGATTCTGGAGGCTTTATGATTTATCAGCTTATTCTATGGAATTAAGCCCTGGGCACCATGCCATTTGTCAGGGGCCTGGTTCTAGTGAAGATACATGTTTATCCTTCACCAAGAGATCCCAAGAGTCTCCCAAAATATTCTGGGCCTCAGAACTGGTTTCTCTGGGTGGCAGAGGATCAGCACATAGGGCAAAAGGAATCTGTTCCTCAGAGATCCAGTCGACATCTCCCTTAAGCCTTTTGCTCCCCTCCACTAACTCATCCTTTTGTGCTGCCAGCTCCATGTCCCCGTTCTGGGGGAGGCCAGAATGACACAGCTACATGTCACCCTGTGGTCTACAACGCGGGGAAGGAGCTGTGTCCCTGCTGGAACTGAAAAACATCCTTGAGGGCTGCAACTTTTACAGGGAAGGTTACCATGCCAACGACAGCCTCCTTGCCTGCCAGGGATGAAAGAAAATAAGGCCGTGGGTGACACGCATCTATTGTGTGTCCACAAACTTGCCTGGAATGCATCAGGGGCTGCGGACTGCTGCTCAGCAGGATGGAACAGGAAGATTCAGGTTAGATTTCAGTGGGACTCCGGGACAGGCAGGACTGATGAGGGCAGGGCCGGGCCAGCAAGAGAGGGTTGGGAAATGCTTCTCTGAGATTGATACCCATCTCTTGGTGAAATATGTGGGTGTGGTACTGACAGCAGGAGTGGGAGGGACGGTGTCCTAGATACCAGTTTCTGGCTGTGATGGGAATCTCGACTTCTTCCAGGTTCTTTCTGCCTTGGCAGGACGGCCTAGGAGGTTACTGATGCTATGGGGTATACAGAGGAGGGCAGCAGGCAGGGCTCGCAGGTCACTGGGCGGTGGGCCACAGGCTTCCCTCTGGCGAAGGCCCAGTCTTGACGAGGAGGCCCCAGAGATGCCTAAGGAGGAGCATCTCCCTCAAGGGGCAGGGCTTCCAGGGAGAATGGCCCCCACTCCAGAACCGGGAAGGGGCACAGAGGACTGAGGAGCTGGCACTGCCGAAACACCTACGCCACCGTCAGGCACTTGACACAGCCCCCAGTTCTTTTAATTCTCACCACAAACCTGCACAGCAGGGACTCTCACTCCCATTTCACGGAGGAGATGAGGACACAGGCTCAGAGAAGGTGAGTACCCGGCCCAGCATCACCCGGCTGGCAACGGGAGACGCTGGCGCTGGAACCCCGCTGTCTGAACTGGAACTCCAGACCTTTAGGGTGCCCTATTTTCTTCTGGAAAGATTCTCCCGAAGCCGTCCGCTCCTCGTTCCGCCCTTCGTACAGGCTTCCCGGGCTCCAGACGGCTGGGGAGAGGCTAACGGGGAACGTCCAGCCGGCGCCTGGGAAACCGCTCCTCCAGCCCTCAACTGCGAGGGCCCGGGGCCGCCACGCGGGCCTCCGCCGCAGCCTCTCGTTTCACCCCTGCCTCGGGAGGGGCGTTGCACCCAAGGCCACGGAGTGCGCGGCCTTGCAGATTCCCGCCGGGCCCGCAGGCGTCGAGGCCGCGTAGAGCCCCTACGCCCCGCCCGCGGCTGCGAGGCCCCGGCCTGCAGAGGCCCCGGCGGAAGCGACTCCTTCCCGGGCGGGCTCCCGCCCCCGGCCCGCCCCCGGCCGCCCCGCGCCTTGTATGGCGCTTCCTCCCCGAGCCCTACAAGGCGTTTCCTCCCGGCCCCAGGCCCATACAAGGCGCTTCCTTCCCGTCGCGACTGGCAGGCGGCCCGCGGGCGGGGAGCCCGGTCCTCTGGGCCCGCCCAACCCTGGAGCCCGCGGCCAGGGGACCTGCTGCCAAGCAGGGGGCGGCGGCGGGAGGGACGGGGACGCGTGGCCCGGCCCCGCGCGGGAGGCGCCGACTTGGGGGTCCCGCCGGCCCCCGCTGGTGTTTTGCCCCGCTTTTCTCCCCCAGCCCGGAGCACCATACGCCCTGCTGGAGGGGTCGTTCAGCCACCCCAACCTGGGACCTCCAGCCACGTGGGCCTCTGCACCTCGGGAGTCGCTCTCCTCTGGCAGTTGACAAGTGGGTCTTCCCTGACTTCTCCCTTCCTCCCCGCTTGAGCGTCTTGTAGCTCCCTGGCTTCAGCCGAGCTGCCCCCTTGGCCTGGAATGCTCTTCTCACACTATTCTGGCAGAAAGAACTGCTACACATCCTTTACATGGTTTAGACTTCTCGCCTCCTGGAAATCCTTCCCACCCCCACCCACAGGTCAGCTGCCTCTGTTGTGTTGATTTAGGTGTCGTTATCTGAGTGAGAGGAAAGAGGAGAAGGATCCTGTTTTCAGGCCTGCCGCGGTCCCTTTTCACCTTGGAACAAGCATCTTTGACTTTAGGTCTGGTCCCCAACCTCTGCACCTGCTACAGCTCCCTGTGGTCTGAGTTTGACTCTGCAGGAGAAAGCTGGAAGGGTGGGGTGAGGGGAGCCACAGCTAGGGCAGGTGTACACCGGGAGTGAGTTGGGGCTGGGCGCTGCCCCTGGCTGCCCCCATCACCCAGAAGGGCCTCTCCTGCTCAGCCTGACAGCACTGGTTTATCCACCACTGGAAGAACCAGCAAGTCCCTACAGGCCCTCCCGACAGCGCCTCCAGAAACAAACCTGGCCCAGCCATGTGGTTACCCTGATGTGATCTGCCACGAGAAAGGTCACAAACAGGGACTGGACCTCAGCACACGGGGAGCCAGCAGCAGTTCCCGAGCCCCCTCCTCCTATGGTCCAGCAACACAGCTGTCACAAAGTCCAGCTTTCTGCTGGGGAGGAGACAAGCAAGTTCCCATGTGGCTAGACCAGCCTGTGAGCCTGTGATTGTTTTGCCACAGGTTAAGGCAGAGAAAGAAAAGCTCAGAGTTTGGGGCTGAGTGGGAGAATATGTCAGAGAAGGGGCTTTTAGGGCCAAGCAGCCTCTGGGCTTGATCCAAAATAAAATCACAGGCTTCCAGGCACGACACACACACACACGCGCACACACACACACACACACACACACAGTGACTGCAAATAAAGCCAAAACTTAGGAAGCCTTGTGGGTCTCCTCAGCCTCAGATAGCCTTATTGCCTGTATAATCTCAAAGGGCCAGGAAGTGGGTTTGGGAAAAAACTGGATCTCAGAACCTGGGCTGTACACTTAGAGCCTAGGATGCCTCTTGCCTTGCTTTCCCACTTAGGGCTGCAGGCTCCCAGCAGTCTACTCTGCAGAGCTATGCTATAGGATTGTGGGTAATGTAGTCCACAGAGGCCAAACTCCCAGCAGTGCTGCTTTCCGCCCTCTCCTGCCCTCCTCTCAGGCCACTGACAGCCACCCGCCTTCCTGCTCCAGGAGGAGAGCAGGTCAGAGTGAGGAGGTGGGCTCCTTGCAGGATTGGGAGATCTCAGTCTGGAAATCAGTGAGCTATTTATGATTGAGCCTAGCCAAGGGGCAAGGTGTGAGGGGAGCTCCTGTAGGCTGCTACAGAATTTGCAGGAACCCCAGACCTCTGCTTGGGTAGGCCTTTTATTCTCTTCCCGGTGCAGGGGCCTTGATTTTTTGAAAGCCCTATGAAGCTGGGTGCAGGGACTCACACCTGTAATCCCAGCACTTTGGGAGAAAGATCACGAGGTCAGGAGTTCAAGACCAGCCTGACCAACAAGGGGAAACCCTGTCTCTACTAAAACTACAAAAATTGGCTGAGTGTGGTGACAGGCGCCTGTAGTCCCAGCTACTCAGGGGGTGGAGGCAGGAGAATCACTTGAACCCGGGAGGCCGAGGTTGCAGTGAGCCGAGATCACACCACTGCACTCCAGCCTGAGTGAAGGAGCAAGACTCTGTCTCACAAAAAAAAAAAAAAAAAAAAAAAAAAAAAAAAAAAAAAAGAAAGCACTATGAAACAGTAAGGGTCCTGGGTTATTCCCTGCCTTAAGAGAGGACCTATGCTAAAGTGGTCCTGGGGCTGGCTTTTGGGCCTGTTAGGAATATTGGAGCCTGGGATTAATAAACTTTCAACAACTGCCAATGTGACACTCAATAATACACCACAGCCTCCTGTTTTTTTCCTGCATTTTTCTTCTCATTGTTTTCCTATGCTTGCTTCCTCGATGAGGTTTCCAGACAGAAACCAAACCTTCTCTTGCCAGTGGATTGGGTGCCACTTTTGTCTCCCTCCCCACAAAACCCTCTGCCCAGGCCTTGTGCTTTTACCACCAAACCAGGGCATTTTTGTTTTTTTGAGATGGACTTTCGCCCTTGTCCCCAAGGCTGGAGTGCAGTGGTGCGATCTCGGCCCACTGCAACCTCTGCCTCCTGGGTTCAAGCGATTCTCCTGCCTCAGCTTCCCAAGTAACTGGGATTACAGGCACCTGCCACCACACCCAGCTAATTTTTAATTTTGTTATTTATTTATTTATTTTAAGGTGGAGTTTCACCATGATGGCCAGTCTGGTCTTGAACTCTTGACCTCAGGTGATCCACCCACCTCTGCCTCCCAAAGTGCTAGGATTACAGGTATGAGCCACCGTGCCTGGCCTTGCTTTGTTTTTAGTAGAGACAGAGTTTCACCATGTTGGCCAGGCTGGTCTCCAACTCCTGACCTCAGGCGATCTTCCTGCCTTGGCTTCCCAAAGTGCTGAGATTACAGGCATGAGCCACCAAGCCCAGCCCATGGCTTTATTTTTATTTTTTTGTTGGTTTGCCACTAGATTGAGCGCTCTTTATTGACTTGGACTGTGCCTTGTTGACTACGGGTCCTCAAATAATGTCGTTTCATTCAATTGAATGTCCTTTCCTTATAACATTGATGAGAAAAAAATCAATTTCCAGCTGGAGTTGTCTGGGTGGAGTTAGTACATTCTCCCCATGTCTGCATGGGCTTTTTCTGGGAACTCTGGTTTCCTTACACATCTCAAAGATGTGCTCGTTAGATGAATCAGCATGTCTAAATGGTCCCAGTATAAATGAGTGTGGGTGTGTTTATGAGTGTGCCCTGCCATGGAATGGCATCTTGTCTAGGTTTGGTGTTTGCCTTGTGCCCTGAGAGCTACCAGGATGGGCTTCTGCCACCTGAGACCTGGAACTGGAAGAAGTGGGGTGGAAAATGAATGAATGAATACAAATTATTGTCAAATAAAAATCTGTAAATATTCAATAATCATACAATGCACAATGAAAATGCCATGTGAAAGTGCTCAGCAAGGCTTCCATATTGTGATTGTTTTTGAACTCGGGCAGAGGAAGCAGCAGGAGGTACTCCTTACAGTTTTTGTTTTGCCAACATTTATTCCTTAATTTAACCCAGCACTCCCTGATTCACCAAACATTGAGTAAATAATCCTTGTTTTTATGAATGTTTCGTATATATGTGTATAGCTCACGTTTATTTATTTTATTAACTTTTTTTTTTTTGAGACAGAGTTTCGCTCTTGTTGCCCAGGCTGTAGTGCAATGGCGTGATTTTGGCTCACTGCAACCTCTGCCTCCTGGGTTCAAGCAATTCTCCTGCCTCAGCCTCCCGAGTAGCTGGGATTACAGGTGTGTGCCACCACGCTTGGCTAATTTTGTATTTTTAGTAGAGATGGGGTTTCTCCATGTTGGTCAGGCTGGTGTCAAACTCCGACCTCAGGTGATCTGCCCGCCTTGGCCTCCCAAAGTGCTGGAATTACAAGCGTGAGCCACCGCACCCAGCCAGCTCACATTTATTTTATTATTATTTTTTAAACAAACTTTATTTACTTGATTGAGAGCTTATTGTACATGAAATGTTTTCTGTGGTTGATCTTAGCTTCATTCACACTGACTTCAGGGAGTCTGGTTTTCTCTGCTCAATGTTGTTCAATTGCTGCTATTACCGTTGTTTTGTTTTCTTTCAGGCTTGAGGTGGATACCTTCATATAATAACTTATTTTTCATTCCTTCTCTGGCAGTTCTTTGCTGGATCCTTTGCTTTGCATAATTGTACCTATAATGAAACCAGAATCCCAAAATCACCAAGATAAATCCTCCTACTCCAGCATCACATAATCTTCTAATTTAGTTAACAAAAAATGTCCAAAGCTAGCCACAACAGATCCTAATGAACCATACAATACTGAATCCCGGGCGCAGGGAATATTTTCAACATCTAAAATTCCTAGGAGCTTAAAGCGTTCGCGAGTCCGTCGGGCACAGCAGCCATGGGGATGACTCTGCGCCTCCACCAGCCCCATGCAGTGGGGCCGCCAGAGCTGAAGCCTGGCCAGCACATTTATTTTATTTTGAGACAGAGTCTTGCTCTGGTGCCCAGGCTGGAGTGCAGTGGCGCTGTCTCAGCTCACTGCAACCTTTGCCTCCCAGGTTCAAGTAAGGAGGCCTCAGCCTCCTTAGTTGCTGGGATTATAGGTGTGTGCCACCATGCCCAGCTAATTTTTGTAGAGAAGGGGTTTTGCCATGTTGGCCAGACTAGTCTCGAACTCCTGACCTCAAGCAATCTGCCTGCCTTGGCCTCCCAAAGTGCTGGGATTACAGACACAAGCCGCTGCACCTGGCTTCACATTTATTTTAATGTTTTATATTAGAAGTTGGTGGGACATGGTGGTTCACGCCTGTATTCCTGTTGTTTTGCAGGGGCCAAGGCAGGAGGATTACTTGATTCTAGGAGTTCAAGACCAATCTGGGCAACAGAGGGACCCTGTCTCTATAAAAAAAATTTAAAAAAATTAGCTGGGCATGGTGGCACACACGTATAGTACAGGCTACTCAGGAGGCTGAGGCGGGAGGTTTGCTTGAGCCCAGTTGGTAGAGAATGCACAGTGAGCCATGATCCTGCCGCTGTACTCCAGCCTGGGCAACAGAGAGAGACTGTCTCAAAAAACAAACAAACAAACAAACTACAAAGTAACATAAATCAAAACAATATGGTTCTGATAATAAATTTAGAAATATAAACCTATATATCAGTTGTACATGGGATTATTATACCATACCCAGTTGGCAATAGGTATATGGGATTATTTATGAATTCAGAAGTAATTCAGAGAGTTCAGAGTTCAGAAATAATCCCATATACCTATGGCCAGCTGATTTTCTCAAGGGAGCAAAGAGCATTAAATGGGGGAAATAATAGTTTCATCAACAAAATGGTGCTTACACAACTTTTTTTTTTGAGACGGAGTTTCACTCTTGTTACCCAGGCTGGAGTGCAATGGCGCGATCTCGGCTCACCGCAACCTCCGCCTCCTGGGTTCAAGCAATTCTCCTGCCTCGGCCTCCCGAGTAGCTGGGACTACAGGCGCACGCCACCATGCCCAGCTAATTTTTGTATTTTTAGTAGAGACGGGGTTTCACCATGTTGACCAGGATGGTCTCGATCTCTTGACCTCGTGATCCACCCGCCTCGGCCTCCCAAAGTGCTGGGATTACAGGCGTGAGCCACTGTGCCCGGCACACAACTTTTTTTTTTTGAGACAGAGTCTTGCTCTGTCACTCAGGCTGGAAGACAGTGACAGCACCACGGCTCACTGCAGCCTTGACTTCCTAAGCTTAAGTGATCCTTCCACAACAGCCTCCCCAGTAGCTGGGACTACAGGTGAGTACTACCACGTCCAACTAACTTTTTTGTACAGATGGGGTCTCCCTATGTTGTCCAGGCTGGTCTTGAACTCCTGGGCTCAAGTGATCCTTCTGCCCTGGCCTCTCAAAGTGCTGGGATTACAGGTGTGAGCCACAATGCCCAGCCCCACAACAGCTGGATATTCACATGAAAAGTATGAAGTCAGACCCCTGATCTCATACCATATCCAAAAATGAACTCAAAATGGGCCAATTACACATAAAAGATAGGGTTTTGCTCTGTCATCCATGCTAGAGTGCAATGGCACAGTCAGCTTATTGCAGCTTCAAACTCCTGGGACCAAGTGATCCTTCTGCTTCAGCCTCCAAATTAGTTATGACTATAGGCGTGCACCAGCACACCCAGCTAATTTTTAAATTTTTCGTGGAGATGAGGTCTTGCTTTGTTGCCCAGGCTGGCCTTGAACTCCTGGCTTCAAACTACCTTGGTCTACCAAAGTGCTGGCATTACAGGCAGAAGCCACTGTGCTTGGGCTAAAACTCTAAGAAAACGTGGATAGATCATGTCCTTGGATTTGGCAAGGATTCTTAGATATGGCAACAACAGAAAAACAGATAAATTGAACTTCTTCAAAATTAGAAAGTTTTGTGCATCAGAAGACATTATCCAGAAAGTGAAAATACTTGCAAATAATATATCTCATAAGGGTTTGGTATCTAGAATATATAAATAAATGTTATAACTCAATAAGATAAACCAATTCAGGACAGGCAAAGGAGTTGAATAGAAATTTCTCCAAAGATATACAACATCAATCCATGAGAAACAAAAACATATATTCACACAAAGACTTGTACGTGAATATTCATAGCAGTATTATTCAAACAGCTAAAAACAGGACAGCATTCAAATATCCACCAGTGGAAGAGATAAACAAAATGTGATATATTCATACAATGGAATATTACTGTTGTGCTGTTTTACTCACAACGTTTCTGACACCAAATATGTGGAGTTCTGTTCCCACATCAACCAATTATCCAAGTCTCCAGACTCAACTGGGTGTCTTAAAATTCAATTCAATTCTGACATTACCCTCAGTTAGCAGACCCCACAGATTAAGGGCTCAGTTCCATAAGACTGCCCCAATATTAGATGCCAGTCACAAGTTGCCACCTGTACTTCTGACTAATTGGCTATAAGGGGTTCCCATGACCCCCTCCTTCAGGTTTGGTAATTTGCTAGAACAGCTCACAGAACTCAGGAAAAATGTACATATTATGGTAGGTTATTATAAAGATTACAACTCGGGGACAGTCAACGGAACAGATGCATAGGGCAAGGTCTGGGTGCACAGCTTTCATCCTTGTGGACATGCCACCCTCTCAGCACTTCAATGTGTTCAGCAACCTGGAAGCTTCCAGAACCCTGTCATTTAGTGGCTTTTATAGAGGTCTCATCATATAGGGATGATTGATGAAATCATTGGCCATCAGTGATTAATTCAACCTCCAGTCCCTCTCCCCTCTCTGGAGGTAAGAGGCAGGTGCTGAAAGCTCTACTTTTTTTTTTTTTGAGATGAGGTCTCACTCTGTTGCCCAGGCTGGAGTGCAATGGCGTGATCTTGGCTCACTGCAACCTCTGCCTCTTGGGTTCAAGTGATTCTTCTGCCTCAGCCTCCCGAGTAGCTGGGATTACAGACGTGCGCCACCATGCCCGGCTAATGTGTGTGTGTGTGTGTCTGTGTGTGTGTGTGTGTGTGTGTGTGTGTGTGTGTGTGTGTGTGTGTGTGTGTGTGTGTGTCTGTGTGTGTGTGTGTGTGTGTATGTGTGTGTGTGTGTGTGTATTTTTAGTAGAGACAAGGTTTCACCATGTTGGTCAAGCTGGTCTCAAACTCCTGACCTCAAATGATCCGCCCGCCTCGGCCTCCCAAAGTGCTGGGATTACCGGCATGAGCCACTGTGCCCAGCCGAAAGCTCCACTCTCTAATCATGTTTTGGTCTTTCTGGTGACTGGTCCCCATCCTGAAGCTACCTAGGGGCCCCCAGCCATCAGTAATCTCATTAGCATAGAAAAGGCACACTTACCTGGCACTGTGGCTCATGCCTGTAATCCCAGCACTTTGGGAGGCTAAGGAGGGTGGATCACGAGGTCAGGAGTTCAAGACCAACTTGGGGAAGATGGTGAAACCCCATCTCTACTAAAAATACAAAAATTAGCTGGGCATGGTGGTAGGCGCCTATAATCCCAGCTAGTCAAGAGGCTGAGGTAGGAAAATTGCTTGAACCAGGGGAGGCAGAGGTTGCGGTGAGCCAAGATTGTGCCACTGCATACTCTTACCACTTTGTAGATCCCATGGGTTTTAGGAGCTGTATGCCAGGAAAGGGGTGGGGCAAAGACCTGTATACATATTTTTTATTGTATCATACTACTGAAAAATAAAAATAAACATGCAACAGGCTGGGTATGGTGGCTGACACCTGTAATCCCAGTACTTTGGGAGGCTGAGGCAGGGGGATCACTTAAAGCTAGGAGTTCAAGACCAGCCTGGGCAACATAAGATGACCCCATTTCTATAAAAAGAATATATATAAAAATAGCGTGACATGGCAGTGTAGTCCCAGCTACTTGTGAGGCTGAGGTGGGAGAATTACTTGAGCTCAGGAGATCAAGGCTACAGTGAGCTGTTATTGAGCCACTGCAATCCAGCCTAGGTGACAGAGTGAGACTCCATCTCAAAAAAAAAAAAAAAAAAAAAGAAATATAGATGTATCTCAAAAATTTATCTAAATGAAAGAAGCTTCACATAAAAGACAACATATTGTGCTTTTCCATTAATATAAAAATTTCTAAGAAGGGCAGAAATGTAGAGGTAGAGAGCACATCGGTAGAGACCTGGTGTGGTGGCTCATGCCTGTAATCTCAGCACTTTGGGAGGCCGAGGTGGGTGTATCACTTGAGGCTGGGAGTTTGAGACCAGCCTGGCCAACATGGTGAAACCTCGTCTCTACTAAAAATAGCAAAATTAGCTGGGCATGGTGGCGGGCACCTGTAGTCCCAGCTACTCAGGAGGCTAAGGCACAATAATTGCTTGAACCTGGGAAGCGGAGATTGCACCACTGCACTCTAGCCTGGGGTACAGAGCGAGACTGTTTCCAAAAAAAAAAAAAAAGCAAGCAGATTGATCAGTAGCTGCCCAGGGTTGGAAGTGGGAATAGAGACTGACTGCAAGAGAGGACAAATAATCTTTCTGGGATGCTGAACATTGAGTTGTGAGTTGTGGGATGTTTACATAACTATACACATTTACTTTTACTTTTTTTTTTTGAGACAGAGTCCCACTGTCACCCAGGCTGGAGTGCAGTGGCAGGATCTCGGCTCACTGCAACCTCCACCTCCTGGGATCAAGCTATTCTCTTGCCTCAGCCTCCGGAGTAGCTGGGACTACAAGCACGCACCACCACACCTGGCTAATTTTTTTATTTTTAGTAGAGGTGGGGTGTCACCATGTTGGCCAGGCTGGTCTTGAACTTCCGGCTCTAAGTGATCTGCCTGCCTCAGCCTCCCAAACTGCTGGGATTACAGACGTGAGGTACCATGCCTGGCCTACACACATTTACTTTTAAAAATAAATAGCCAAACTATACCTACAGTGGGTTAATTTCATAGTTCATAAATTATACCTCAATAAAGCTGTTAATAAACAAACCACAGAAATGATAGCAGGATGAAAAAACCAGTGTCCTGAAATCTGAATGTCTTCCTGGCCCTTGGATCCAGTCAGGACTGATCTACGTACCTCTCCAAACTCACCCTCTCATCTCTCCAGCTGACCCAAGTCGCCACACAGACCTAGCACCCCCAGAGGAGGCGGGAGGCACCTCTCTTGTCCTTTAACATTCCCCCGCTCTTCATTGTCATTCCTTGTTAACAGCCTGCACTGCTGGACCTTCACACTGAGGGGCAGGGTTCCCCACTGCACCTCACACAGGGTTCAGGACATGAAACACGTCCAAATGCTTGCTGAGTCAAGGAATGAGACTGGCTTAACTCAAGTCTGATTTAAGGAATAGAGGTGGTAGTGGAGTGTGTCTGTGGAGAAGGCTGGAGGAGACTGGGCTTCTGAGGGACTTTGTTCAGCTCCCCAGGGAAGGGCAGAACTCCTTCCATGCTACCTTTCAGAATCAGGGCCCGTTAGGGGCGCGAAGGAGGGCATCTCTCCCAGGCAACATTCTGCCTTATTACAAAGAGCACCCCTCCCAGAGGCTGCAGTGAGCCGAGATCGCACCATTGAACTCCAGCCTGGGCAACAAGAGCAAAACTTCATCTCAAAAGAAAAGAGAAAAAACAAAAACAAACAAAAAACAAAGAGCCTCTGCAGACCCTCCAGGCTCACCCCAGCTGGCTCATCTTGCCTCCCCTTCCCCCACCCAGGGAGCCTAGGCTGGGCATGTATTTGGGTCTGAATAGTCATATAACATGGGACAGAGGTCCTGGCATCATCAAGCCCTGATTTCTCCTCATTCTCAAGCCCAGCCCCCACCCGCCTTCTTCCTGGAATCAGAATATCTCTGCATCTTTGCCTCTCAGAAGATCCTTGCCATTCCTGCTTGGAGGCTTTCTCTCAAGTGTCCACCCTCCTTCCTTGTTCTGGCTTCCTTGGAAATGGGTTTGCCCTCTAGCTTTCCTTTGAGTGGCAATGGAGAGGCAAGCAGAAGGGGCTAAGCCTAGGTATAGTATCTCAGCAGAGTGGGAGGAGCTGGAAGTCTGTGGCAGTCAGCAAGAGCTAGATGGGGCTAATTTGGAAGCCCAGGGGGGCTGGAGAAGCAAGTTGATCTACACACTCAAGCCAACCTTGACTCACAGGGAAGTGACTTCAAACAGCTTTCATAACTCCATCTGGATGTTGGCCACCTTTCCTCTCCTAGCTCTGTCTTTGGTTTCAGGCCATGTGCTCCCTCCAGTTGTCCCTTCTCTCATTTATAACATTGGAGAGAACAGGGCCTGGAATGAAGAATAACAAGATCATCGAGCTGTTAAGAGCACGGAATCTGGAGTTGCAGCAGGAGCTGCAGCAAGTGTTCATGTCAGCTCTGCTAATTTGCTGGATGAGCCCTACAGGTCACTATATTACTCTCTGGCCTCAGCTTTCTTCTGTCTTCAGTGAGGGGATTGGAATAGGTAAAGTGCAAGATCCTTTCTAGTGCTAAAATTAAGGGGCCTGGTGCAGTGGCACACACCTGTAATCCTAACACTTTGGGAGGCTGAGGCAGGCTGACCACTTGAGCTCAGGAGTTCAAGACCAGCCTGGGCAACATGGTGAAACCCCATCTCTACCAACAAAAACAAAAATTAGCCGGTGTGGCAGTGTGTGCCTGTAGTCCCAGCTACTCAAGAGGCTGAGGTGGGAGGATCGCTTGAGCCTGGGAGGTTGAGGCTGAAGTGAGCCAAGATTGCACCCCTGCACTCCAGCCTGGGCGACAGAATGAGACCTTGTCACAAAAAAAAAAAAAAAAAAAAAAAAAAAAAAAAAAAATCAAGTGCTAAAATTATAATTCCTTAAGAAGTCTAAGCATTGGGTACTGTGGAGAAAAGCTATATAAAGGTGTGGCTGTAGACTAAGGACTAGAGTTAAATGAGACTCTTGTCCTTTCTGAGAATGGGCTTGAGGTTACCAGGGACAGCTTTGCCTTCTCACCACTGCCAGGATTGCTCACCTGCCTGGGGCCAAGGGCCCCCCAAGAAGCCCTTCTTCATGCTGTCTTAGTTCACTCTGTAGGGATGACCTGCATTTGCACTGCCTTTGGAATCAACGTGGATGGGAAGACAGAAACAGCATCTCCCTCACTGCGTTTTTCTAAGGATTACATAACTGTTCAACAAATGTCAGTGACTATAGTTACTTTACAGAAGGACAGCTCCCAGCCCGGAATGAGGAGTAAGAAAACTGGGCAGAGCTGGATTGAGATTCCTGGGCTCTCCTTTCTGCTCAGTTGTCCCTACTCCTTTGTTAAACTACCTTCTCCACTTTCCCAGAATTTAAGGGCAAAGCAAGCTGTCCCAGGCACCTCTTAATGCTTGTCAGAAATCGCCCCCACTTCAGATGAAGCAAATTTCTTCCAGTGTCCTTAACTCTAGCACCACCTTGTGGTCACCAGCACAAACTTTTCCTGGCCACTTCCAGAGGACCAAGGTTGGGAGTGGAGGAACCATCAGAGTAGCTGCCATCCCAGTCCTTGATAAGTGCCAGACACTGTGCACTTGATGTGCCTTATCCATTTCATCCTTATGAAGTAGGGGAATCCTTATTACAGGTGGGGAAACTGCTACTCAAACACATGGAATAATTTGCCAGCCTCTCATGTGGAGCCAGGATTTCTACTTGGCAGACCTTAGAGATCCTGCTCCCTACTACGCTCTCCTGATAGCTTCCCAGCTGGCTGGCAAGGCAGTTCAGATTCAGGGACTCTCTGATACAGTGAAGTCACAAGCCCAGCTAGCAGCAGAGCCAGAACTTTTTTTTTTTTTGGAGACAGTCTTGCTCTGTCACCCAGGTTGGAGTGCAGCGGTGTGATCTCAGCCCACTGCAACCTCCGCCTCCCAGGTTCAAGCAACTATTGTGCCTCAGCCTCCTGAGTAGTTGGGATTACAAGAACCATCTGTAATCCCACCACCTGCCTGGCTAATTTTTGTAATTTCAGTAGAGACAGTGTTTCACTATGTTGGGTAGGCTGATTTTGAATTCCTGACCTCGGGTGATCCACTCACCTTGGCCTCTCAAAGTGTTGGGTTTACAGGCGTGAGCCACGGTGCCCGGCAGAACCAGAGCTTTTCTCCCTTGTTTGGTTCTGGGTTCTTAGCTAAACCCCAGGTAAGCCTGCCGGTTTCAGGGAAGGACTCCTGAAGATGGCTGTATCTGAAATAGAATTCACCCAGGCAGGGTTTAGACTTGATTTACAGAGAACCCTGGAGGTGATCAATTGTTTTCACCTGTATCTCTAGTTCCTGCTATTCAACCACACCCTCAGCAACCTGCAACACCCAACTGCTACAGAGCAAGCAAACAACTGTGCCTGGCTTCCCTAGCTCTAATGGGAGGCTCCCATGCCACTTGGCTGACCAGTTCCCAGGTCCCCTGAGACCCAGTCCCATCAGGACTGGACTTGACAGGTTGGAATCCCAGCTGGCATTCACTCAAATTGGCAACAAGGGAGAAGCTGGCATGAGGCTTAAATTCCACTTTGGCACTCAGCCCTGAATCCACTGTGCCTGTCTGGGAGTGTCATGGCGTGAAACTTGTAGTCAGAGAACAAAAGACGGCAAGTGCTGCAGGCCCAGACAGGCAAAGACCACAGCCCATACATTCTGCACCACTGTGCTGTCTTCAACAATTTTGTCTTCAAGAACAGCGCCTAGAGATGCATTAAGAGGGAAAATTACACTTCCACCAGCACAGGCATGTTCGCCCCTTCCCAGCTTGTGGATTGAGTTTCATCATCAGGGCTAGCATCTATATCAGGTGAGAAAATGGGTGAACATATGCTAAGTGCCATTACTGGTCAATTTTATTTAAAAGTTTTCTCAAACCTGGAGAAAGCAAACCACGTACCTTGGCTCAACTAGGCTTCTTAAACTACCAAAGAAGTTCTCTAAGCACCTCAACCTTAGGGGAAAACAAATCCTCTTCTGCTCTGAACCTGCCCTAGGAGCCCTGCTCTACTGGACGAGCCCCTGATCTGCTCTTGAATGGGCTACCACTCTCCTACACAGTGTAAGGTATGTAAGATGAAGGAGTGTGGGAGGGAAAGGGCCCAGGCCTAGCTTCTGCTATTCCATCTGGACCATTCTATTATAGGACTCAAAGACAAAAAGACAGAACTTTGGAATAAGGCCTGGGATAAAATTTTGGTGTTATCACTAAAGGGCTGCTACTGAACCTTCTTTTGTTCCATTTCATCACCTGTAAAATTGGGTACATCATCTACCTCCATAGTATGCTGAGTTATGGGATAATATACTTAACATACCTAAAACAAACACAAAAAAAAGGGCAAGATTCTCTTTGGCATATAGAATGGGGGAGAACATAAATTAGTTTGAGCCCAGCAAACTGAACCTTCTTCCTCTAGTGTAACTCTGGGATCTAATAAAAACTTTGCATATACCTTTCCATAGACAAATGTACACAACTCAAATCCAAGGCTGAAATACTATTGGCCATGACTAAACTGAGGTATGCCTTGGAGAACTCAGTCTCCACAGTTCAGGCCTTTCTAGAACAGTCCTAAAAAATCTCAAGCACACAAAGTATATTCTTAAATATGGTTTAATACTCTTCTCCATTTCTGTACATCACAACACCAAGATTTTGCTGCTTACGATCTCTCTGCAGAGGCTATAGAGAATGCAAAGGCTACGGTTTTCACCCCCTCTTATTTGTGTTTGTATGTGTAAGTGTAATACATATCAATATATATTGATACACACATCAATATATAATGCAATATATATCACCGAAGAGAACACATTGATTAAAGAAATACAAAAATTTGGCATCATTTCCAAACTTAAATAGTAAAAATAAAAACTACAAAAGGAGCTGCATACCCTAAATGTATCATGTGAAACAACAAGCATATTCAAAAATGTAAATTTACATCCAATTTCTCTGGTCTTGTCATATCACATCAGACCCATTTACAATGGCAAAACCCTAAGGTACTGCTGTGAAGAGAGCATGTTTGCTCACTCTTGGGTGTTCTGCAAACAAATAGCAGAGCCCAAAGCAAAAAAGCCTGTTCCGGTGAAGTCTCCCACGTTGGTGAACACCAAAGAATTGACTCTTCTCACTGGGGGTTGAGACATCAGGTTACACATTGACAGACAGTATTTGGACCTCAGAGTACAGTGTGAGAACCAGAAACTTTACATTTAAGACATACTCCCTTCATTCAAGTGAAACAGGATTATTGGAACGATAGGCAGGTCTGTAACCTGGGAACAAGGAGCTGGTTCAGACCAATAAAGCTACAAGTGACTGAATCAAGTCAGTAAAGAACAGCAGTCAGGCACTAAAGTGTTAAAAGTACCCAATTTGAAAACCAAATGTACCCCACTACCCTAGTCAGTGTGGAGGTGATACCAATTGACTTTTAAAACCTTTGGTCCTTCAAAGTCCATTTGGTATACTTTTTTCCATTGCTACCACTGGGCACATACTATACACTTTGTTCACTGTCACCACCTCGGGCACGCCATGACCTTGCATATCAGCTGGGTTCAAGTCTGACTTACAGGCCAGCTGTGAAGCATAAGCTTCAGGGTTTCAGGCCAACTTTTGGATCCAACATGGTCTTAAAGTCCATGGTGCCAGAAGCTGTGTCCCATCCCTTCCCACCCACCCCTAATTTCTCATGTGAGAGGTGCTTGTAAGTCCCACATTTGAAACAGATGCTCCAACCCCGCCAGGAGGTCAGGAGTTTATAATTACATGCAGTCATACATGTCTGTCGTTCCTGTGAAAAACCTTGCAGTTCATTTTAATAAATCAAAACATTCACATAATCTCATGCCATCCAACACAAGGAAAACACGTCCACCTCCCTTTTAACAAGGATTGACCCAAGCAAAAGAAAATCCTCTTTAAATTTCTTCGCTTCCACTTAAATTGCATGTTTTATTTCTCCCAATCCCAGCAAGAGCACAGAAGCCCCATCATATCCATCCCAAACTGGTTTCGAGTAGGTTAAGGTTATAGGGACCCTTGTCAGAACATCGATACAAAGGGCTCCCAAACGCCGGGCACAAATGTGTCTGCAAACAGATGGAAGTAAACAGTGCACTGGCCCAAATGCTTCATGAGTCAGTTTGATTTTGCAATGCAATTTGCATCCTTGAAACTGCCAGTCTGGAGGGGGACGGGGTAGCGTGAGGGAGTGAAGTTAAAATTGCCTCCTATTAAGCTCACCCTTTCAACATTAAACAGAGACCAAGAGAGAAATGGTTCCAACATTTCACCACATGTATTTCTTCTTATGCAGTCTAAGCTGAGAATGCCATGTAAATGGGTCACTGCGAAATGCAGCAATTTAATTTTTCTCCAATCAAAATAAGAAACAAACCAGTATGATCTCACTTCTATTAACTTTTGAAGGTTTACAGCAGTTAAAGTATTTTTGCTTCTATGTATGAAGGTTAAAAAAATCATTTTTTTTTTCATAAAATACAAGAGCAACCAATTTCACCATCGAGTAAAAGTAAAAACTGGGATTCTTTTTTTAAATTAGTCCAAAGTGGCATTTAGGAACTTAGTCGTAGGCTGCTGCGCTGACACCATGACAAACCAAAGTGTAGGGTTGGGTCTGGTTTTGTTTCGGTTTCTTTTCAATATCCAATGCTCATGGATTAAGTTCTGGAAATGTTCCAATTGTAAGGCAGGGATCTGTTTGGATTCCACCATGGGTATGCTCCTTGGGTTGGATGCTGGAGGGTGAGGCACGTTTTGCCGGACCCATGTCGACTACCTAGTAGTCATCAAGGTCAAAAAATTCATCGTCTCCTCCTTGGTATTCCATTCCCTGGAAATCTACTCGGTACCTCAAGATACCTGGGGAAACAAACCAAAAGGTAAATTACTGTGTTCATGGAATGGGCATGTGTGTAGGGGGGCTGGTCACTGATAAGGGAAGCCCTATTCTCTTGCAGCATTATAGGAAGTAAAGAGGTAATAATAAACATTGGTCCAAATCAGGAACCTGCACCTCCTGCCTCAACTACCTTTCTCAGTAGATAATGAGCACCTCACCTGAAGCAGGGCTAGCCAGGAGGGGCCTTGGCCTGAGACCCTGGTTTTAAGTTTGGTGTGCTGATTTTCTACTCACCTCCAATTCCACCAAAGCCTTTCACAAACTGAGACCCTTCTTGTGATTTATCTGTGACAATTTCCAACGTAGCTCCAAATTTTTTATAGTTGTTAGCAAACCATTCCAACAGGGGCATGCTCTCAATAAGCTCATGTTCCTGTCCGGTCTATAGGGGTGACCATGAGATACAAAAATGGGGGATTAGGATATATCAAGGTATATTAGCCCCTCTCACAGCCCTTTGCCCAATCATCACTCTCATCCTCCCACTTACATGTCTGTCTGTGTGTAAAGTCTGTAAGTAATCTCTGGTTTTGATAACATAATGTCAACACACTCACTCAGTGGGTTTTCAGCTTATGATTCCCATTGTTGACTCTAGAAGTCAGGCTGTTGCAGTATCTCTAAGCAGCACTCATTGAATGGCCCAGAAGAGACATGCCAGGACTGCTTTTGGGAGTGGTCTCGTAAAGAACAAAGCTCTCCAAATCAGAATTTGAGGAAGGTACCATTTAAACCTATCTCATATGGGAGTGTGATACTTTAAACTGTGGTGATGCATTTAGAGCAAACCAGAGTACAGTTAAAGAGCTGATACAGAAAGCAGCACAGGTTTCACAGTGCAGGAGAGGCATTATGCCAAGTAAATTTTCCTGTCTATTAATGATTTCAAGGATAAGGAAATGTTTTCTTGATTGCTTAACTAGTTAAAAACACAAAAACAAAAATAGACCAGGCATGGTGGGTCACCCGTGTAATCTCACCACTTTGGAAGACCAAGGCAGGAAGATCGCTTGAGCCCAGATTTCAAGACCAGCCTGATGAACACAGCAAGACCCCGTTTTTATAAAAAAAAAAAAAAATTAGTCAAGTGGCTGGGTGCAGTGGATCACCTGAGGTCAGGAGTTTGAGACCAGGCTGGCCAACATGGTGAAACCCAATCTCTAGTAATCTATGATTGTGCCACTGCATCCATCCTGGGTGACAGCCCAGGACCCTACCTCAAAAAGAGGCTGAAGTAGGCCGGGCATGATGGCTCATGCCTGTAATCCCACCACTTGGGAGGCTGCTGAAGTAAGCAGATTGCTTGAGCTCAGGAGTTCAAGACCAGCCTGGGCAACATGGTGAAAACCCATCTCTATAAAAAATTCAAAAATTAGCTGGGCAAGGTAGTGTATAGAGAGGCTGAGGCAAGAGGATCACTTGAGCCTAGGAGGCTGGGGTTGCAGTGAGCTAAGATTGTGCCATTGTACTCCAGCTTGGGTGACAGAGTGAGCCTGTCTCCAAAAAACAAAACAAAAAAAGGCTGCAGTAACTATGATTTGTGGCCTCCTTCCCTGAAATCAGAGATGATCACCTCCCACAGCCCCCCAACAACCTCAACTAATATGAGGTTTGGTTTTCCAAGGCTGACCCTCTACACTCCCAGTGTACTCTAACACATGAATTTATGCTTGCATATATCATCAAACCAAGAAAATAATCACATACCTCTTTGTCTGTGAAATGAGATTTATCCTTTTCTTGCTCTGGAGTTAGATAGAGAATTTTCTCCTCTGTAGTATTAGGAGGAAAAAACATGTTAACTTAGCTCTCATATACTAATCTGTATAAGCTCCGTAAGTTGAGGTTAGACGAGAAAAGGGCTCAGGGACTCAATCTCTCAACCTTTTTTCCATAAGCGTGTTAGCATACATTGAGTGTCTACTAGGTACAATGCTTTAACCATAAGAAACATCAGAGATGTTCAAGATGCAGTCCTGGTCTTCAGCAGATTTAACAATCTTAAGCAGACATTAAACAGTTCAAGCAGAAAAATCTATGCAGGAATGTGCTACAGACTGAAGGAGCGGGCAACAAGGGGTAGATCTACTTTCTGATTGCTCCTGAAATCAGCCCCCTCCGCCAAAATCTCCACCCCAGGCTTCCTGGGTCAGTAACAAATAACACCCTTATTTTCTAATTCGCCTACCTTCTGTGCCTTGGCAATGAAGAACATATCTCATTATATCCAGATTTTCATAGACTATTAGAATTTCTACAGCTCCCATTTCCAAAGCCTTTAGTGTATCTTCAACGCCAAAACAGTACTTGCCCGTGTCCTGGCTGATTTCATCAAAGTATCGTCCTGTGATTAGGGACAAGTCAACAGAAAACATATTAAAATTTTCATAATAGATACAAACACACCTACTTGATCTAATGACTAAAGATAAAAAATAATGCTTTCACTGAGGCAAAAGAGTTAATAAAAATGCTAAATATTCCTCTCTTTTTACCTCCTTGATGCCTTGTCCCATACAATCATGTACATACATACATACGTATACACCCCCCCCAAAAAAAACATTTCACGGAATATGTAGTTGCATTTCACTGATACCTATTAATTTCTTCTCTTGAATGAATTTCACGTTGGAGAGGACTTCAGTAGATAACTCAATAGCTTGGTTGAATCCATTTTCACCACCATAGGATATATCAACTAATTTTAAAACTTTCGATTGTAACCTCTGACATACAAAAAAAATATTATTAGTACTTCAAAACACCTTTACCCAAACCCACTACCTCTTAAAGGTATGCAAAGCTCAGCATTATCATTGCTGAAGTCTAAGTGTGGGGAAGGAGCCCAATTTAATCAAAAGCTGCTCTTACAGTGAACAGCACTGCCAGGGTAAACTTTTCCAGCTAATTACATCACACATTTTATTAGACCTACTACAGGATAACTCTAAGCACAAACAAAAATAAGTTCTTGTGAAGGAAAAGGGGAATCACTGGCTCCTGGCGAATAAGGTAGCAGAGGTTAAGATGGGTTGGGTACGGTGGCTCACACCTCTAATCCCAGCACTTTCGGAGGCAAGGACAGGCAGACAGCTTGAGTCCAGGAATTCTGAGACCAGCCTAGGCAACATGGTGAAACCCCATGTCTACCAAAAAGTACAAAAATTAAATTAGCTGGGCACGGTGACACGTGACTATAGTCCCAGCTACTTGGGAGGCTGAGCTGGGAGGATCCCTTGAACCTGGGAGATTGAGGCTGCAGTGAGCTATAATTGCACCACTGCACTCCAGCCTAGGCAAGAGAGTGAGACCTGGTCTCCAAAAAAAAAAAAAAAGAAAAAAAAAAGTTTAAGGCAACTTCTACCATAAGGCAACTTCCTCCAGAAGAATACTTTGGAAATGTATTATGGCTGAGCCCATGTATTATAAACCAACAGATCCCCCTAGATTAAATACTTTAGGCTGAATCAGCTGTCATATTGCTGAGAGCTTTGCTGCTACATATCTCCAAAAATAAATCAGAAAAAGAAAGGAACAGGTTCTAGTTTCTCTGAAATCACACTCCATTCTACAACCGATTCTGACAACCCAACTAAACTAAACCAGGGACCTCCATAGGATCCATAAGGAGCCCACCTAAAAATGGCTGATTTCAGAAGAGAAGGAGCCCAGAAAAGCACAGGGGACTGTTTCCTATAAACATCTGTAAACCTGCTACCATTTAACTCAGAGTTAGGTTTTTAACCCAGGCAATTTTAAAAAGATGTGTGTGTTCTAGTGCTCACACAGGGAATTGCCTGCTCCCACCTAGGGACTTACATAACAGAGCATCTACTTCTTACTTACCTGATCAAACATATCAGATTGACTTAGTTCAGTTTTAAAGTCAGCAGATCCAGCTAAAACTAGACCAGCCACATTCACTTTGTCCCCAGAAATAAACAGCTGCACAGCAGTTTCTGCTACTTTCCGAACATAGTTATGTCGCTTTTCCATTCTTAAACGGGCAAAACGCAAGGCTGACTGACCTCCTCTACCTTTGACATAAAAGTAGCAAGAGAAAGAGGCAATTATTAAGAACTACAAGATGTCTTCAAATTAAAACTAATAATCAATCATGTCATCATCCAAGAAAAGAAAAAGAAAAATCACCATTCCCTTAACTAAACATTTAGCATAAACTGCTACTTGTTTTCAGAGAGCGACTAGTAATTCTATGTCAACAGAAGAGCCGTAAGCACCAATGAGTCATCCATCAGTCATTCCAGGAGGCTTTCTCCCCATGATTTGGATTCACTCCCCTCACATCATACTGTTTCCTTTTGAGACGGAATCTTACTCTGCTGCCCAGGCTAGAGTGCAGTGGCGCGATCTCGACTCACTGCAACCTCTGCCTCCCGGGTTCAAGTGATTCTCCTGCCTCAGCCTCCCAATTGGCTGGGATTACAGGCACCTGCCACTGTGCCCGGCTACTTTTTCTATTTTTAGTAGAGACAAGGTTTCACTATCTTGGCAAGGCTAGTCTCGAACTCCTGACCTCGTGATCCACCCGCCTGGCCCATCGTACTGTTTTCTTATTGCTAGACATAAAGTTAAGTGGGTTCATGTTCTCCTCCTCTATTACCGTGTTTCTTTGGGAGATCCACAGTGAATTTGTGCAGGACTTCTCTTGTGTTTCCTTGGAGTGTGCCAAAAAGTGCACCACTACCATCTATTACAATGAATCCAAACTTGCTATCATCTGAAAGTAGTGCTGTAAGAGCCTGAAAAGCAAACACAAGTACCACACGGTGAATCCCAAAGGTTTGCTAAGGTCAGAACAACTCTATGAAAGGACATATACAAGACCTTTCACTCTACTGTTATTAGCACTGTGAAAAAACCATACTATGGAATAATTTATAGACTTCAGTTATAAACATGTAACTCTATTTTTTTTAAGACGGGGTTTCACCATGTTGGTCAGGCTGGTCTTGAACTCCCGACCTCAGGTGATCCGCCCGCCTTGGCCTCCAAAGTGCTTGGATTACAGGCGTGAGCCACCACGCCCGGGCTATAAACATGTAACTCTTACGGACAGATTTGAACCCAACAAGGAAACAGGGAATGGTATCTATGTGAAAAGCTTTTCAACATATCTGACATGGGCATGTAAATATAATACCACAAAGATATCTGCATGCTCATGTTTATAGCAGCATTACACATAGCAGTTAAACTGTGGTATTATCAATATAATGGAATACTACTCAGCCTCAAAAAGGAAGAAATTTTTTTTTTTTTTTTTTTTTTTTTTTTTTTTTTTTTAAGACGGAGTTTCGCTCGTTACCCAGGCTGGAGTGCAATGGCGCCATCTCGGCTCACCGCAACCTCCGCCTCCTGGGTTCAAGCAATTCTCCTGCCTCAGCCTCCCAAGTAGCTGGGACTACAGGCACGTGCCACCATGCCCAGCTAATTTTTGTATTTTTACTAGAGACGGGGT
>PVKV010026747.1:0-27481 GCA_004027835.1 Alouatta palliata
TTCACACCCCACACCCACATGACTCACGTGCACACATGGACACACGCACATACACACACAACTCACACACACTATGAATTCACACCCCACACCCACATGACTCAGGTGCACACATGGACACACGCACATACACACATGACTCACACACACTGTGAATTCACACCCCACACCCACATGACTCAGGTGCACACATGGACACACACACATACACACACGACTCACACACACACAGGTAAAGTCACACACACACTGTAAATTCACACCCACATACCCACATGACTCATACCCACACACACACATGCACACAGATGACTCACACAGGTAAAGTCTCACACACTGTAAATTCACACCCACGTGACTCATACACACACACACGACTCATACACACATGACATATGCACATATACATGCACACACACAACACACACTGATAAATTCATACACATGACACACTCATATACACTAGTAAACACACCCACACACCCACATGACTCACACATGCACACACAGACTCACATACAACACACAGCTCACACATATGACTCACACACACTGGTAAATTCACACTCACACACCCACAGGACTCACAACTCACACACACATGCACACATGACTCACACACACATGACTCAGGCACACACACATATACGACATGCACACACACACAGGACTCACACGTACACAACTCACATATGCACACACACACACGCACACCCCTGCACACACCCTCTCACCATGTCCTTGAACATGTGCCAGCCTGTAAGCAAACTGGAAGACACATAATGAATTCTGTGTAGAAACGTGTCCTCGGATTCCTATAATGTTTAAAATGAACGAAAGGATTAGGAGAGCTGCACTCTGATTCCTAAGTGAGGAAATCCAGTTAATGAGCAAGAACTTTTCCCGACAGGAAGGGTCGCTGGACTGCATCCCCCAGCCAGGTGGCCACAGTGGCCACCGCTCAGAGGACATCAGGCATGAGGTCTAGTTGCCAAGGAAGGCACCAAGGCCAGCAAGTGGGTGGGGCCTGGAGAATCCGGAGCAGGGGGACGACAGCCCATCCCGCTGTGCCCAGGAACAAGCTGCTTCATTCATCAGGTTTCTCAGGTGCCAGGGGTGAAGACACAGAGTGGGGCAGCTCTGGGAAGTGTGCTAGGATGAGGGAGCCCCCGCACTGTGCCCCAGAAGGCTCAGACTTCCCTTCTCCTTGACTGACAGAGCCTTGGGAAGCCCCTTCTCATGTGGTTTTTGTGGAGCAATGGGAGCTATTGGCAGCGCAGCCCCGACTCAGGGGCCTCCCTGAAAGGCCCAGTGTGGCACGGGCACAGCCAGGGCATTGCCGTGACGCAGGAAGGAACAGCCTTTGGTTAAACACCAGCTATGGCTGACTCGGGCTGCTGTCTCAGGCAAGGTTTGCGTTGTTCACACCTTTGCCCTTTCCCGCTGAGGCTGACAGGGAACAGGAACCAGGAGTGAGGGGCCTGGCTCCAGCCTTCCTGGTTTCACCCACAGGCCACTTAACGGAAAGCAAAGCTGGAGTATAAACCACCTTCCAATGGCAGCGCTGCTAGGCAGGCACTGGAGAAGCTGCATAGAACATGAACAGAAGCCCTGGCTAACTCCACATGTTCTCGGGAACGTCATCAAAGCAACATCAAAGCTCACCAGTTCTTAAAAGATGAGTGTGTACCCACACTCCTGTAAGCCGGTAGCTTCAGTTCACCAGCCTCCCCCAGTTCCTACCTTTTAACAGCGAATGATTCATTCTGGAGATGGGGCACTTTGCCAACCACAGCCCTGGAGCCGGAACTGCATGGGGACAGGCTCCCCATTCTGAGCCCAGAATTATCTTCCCAAGGCCCTGGTGTTGTTCATCCTCACCCTGATCTTGGGGCTGTCTGGGCCTCATGTTCAAACTACTTTTGGCAGATCTCCCTGCCTCCCCAGACCTCCATCCAGCCTTGCCCACTCCCACCCTGAACCTCCATCCCTCCCGCACTCCAGCCCCGTCCACTCCCATCCTAAACCTCCATCCCTCCCTCCGGCCCCGTCCACTCTCACCCTGAACCTCCATCCCTCCCTCCAGCCCCATCCACTCCCATCCTGAACCTCTATCTCTCCCTCCGGCCCCGTCCACTCCCACCCTGAACCTCCATCCCTCCCTCCAGCCCCATCCACTCCCACCCTAAACCTCCATCCCTCCTGCACTCCCACCCTGAACCTCCAGCCAACCTCGCACACTCTCACCCTCAACCTCATCCCTCATGTCCACAGGCCACCTTCTTCCTTCACTCAGTGAAGACTTGATGAACACCTACCACACATTGCATGGTCCCATGGCCTGAGGCCAGCTACGAAGCTACAGCACTTCCCAGTCATGGCCCCAATTCTCAGCACAATCATCTTATAAAACTCCACCCTGGTCCCTGTGCCTGCCTAGCGGGCATCATGGCCAAGGTGTCCAAGGGAAACAGTGGCCCTGATGACAAGGGAAGCCTGAGGGAACCTGAAGAGCAGCCGGGGGCCCGGGGCCTCCTCCTGCAGCCTGCACCTTGGCTCACAGTAAAGCAGGGAGTCAGTTTCACAACAGCCACTGCTTCTGAAAGCCCTTTGTTTAACGCACAGATGCCATCCAGGCCCTGGACCTGGGCCTTGGCAGGAAATATCAGAGCTGTGAGAATGAAAGGAAGGCCTCCATGTCCCCAGCATGGAGGCCACATTTATTATGAACTTGAGAGAGGTCAAGTCACAAAACAAAGCAGGCTGATCTCTCCCTCTGCCCTCCTTAGCTCTGAGGGCCACACTCCAGCCGCCAGCCACACCTGGTGCCCAGTACCTTCCCGTAGCCTTGCCTCTCCCACACAGGCCAACAGCCTCTTCCTGAGATGCCCTAGACTCTCTGCCTTGGCCTGTTTCTGACTGGAGGGCCATCTTGGCCTAGTTGGGGGCAGGCAGGAACACGAGGAATGAGAGCCTCACGCTGCTCTCACATACACGCAGCTGGGAGTGAGTGAGAAAAGGATCTCTTTGCTCCTTGAATGGGACACTCTGAAAATGCACTAGGCTTTCTGCCCAAGCCCCTAGCAGAGCTGAGACCCCAGTGCCATGGGTGTCCCACCCGGCAGAGCTGAGCACCCCATGCCATGGGTGTCATGCCCAGCAGAGGCTCCTTCGGCTCCCATCACAGTCCCCTCAACCCGTGCTCACATCAGGTCTTCGTCTCAGAGTCGACCGCTGGGGTGCCCAGCCCTCCAGGTCACCCCCATCTTGGAATGGTGCCGCAGGCCATCCTGCCCCAGGGAGAGGCAGAATCGGGTGGAGCTGACCTAGGAGCATGGAGGCTACGGCTGTGACCTGGGGCAGTAAGTCCTCCTAAGGGAGGGGGTTCCCTCTCGTGCTCACTTGCAAACACTCAGAACCCAGCCTAATGCTGGGAATCCAGCCGGGACTCCACGAAGTGGGGGATGGGATAAAATGATTTATTTACAAAAGCTCAGGTTTACTCCTCGCAGCCTGCCAGAGTCCACTGTCCTAAGCAAATACACACAATGGTTCCTGCCTTCTTTGCAGAGGCAGTATCACTACTGAGGAAAGAAAAACAAAGGGAACAGAGTAAGGCCTGGAAAGCCACGCCACTACCCCAGCACAGGGACTTCCGCGCCCCGACGGTGGCTCCACCCGGCTCCCCAGCGGCGGTTTAAAGCATCATCCCTGAGTCTCTGGAGCACAGTGCTGTCTCCAGCCCCGGCAAACACACGCTGGGGTCTTCGCAGCACAGTAGCGCATTTCTTTTGTTTTTGTAATTATTATAAATTTCATTCTTTTTTGAAAGCCTCAGAAGTAAGCTTTCTTTCTACTCATGCAAACTTTCAAACTATGTATCACCAGTCGCAACTGAAATCACGCAGCCACTCTCCCTCTCCTGGTTCTACCTGTCCGGGAGCTCCACAGGTACGCGGCCACACTCGCTGGCTCACACATTACTGGTTTGCTTAACATGAGCAGCCAAGGCTGTGTCCCCTCCTTTTCAAATCATTGCAGGAAAGCAAAAGCATTCAGCTGGGCAAATCAGAACCTGGGGAGAGAAAGCAGCACTCTCCGCTTGTGCACGGAATCATTCAAACACTGGTCTCCTCCCAGCAAAGAAAGCTCTGCTCCTGAAAGGAGCACCCACCTGCGCCAGCATTCCGAGAGAACACAGGAGAAGACACTGTTCAGGGCAGCCAGGGACACCTTGGGGGAATGCAGCGGCACGAGCTGAGATAGAGGGTTGCCAATGAGGTACCACAGACCAGGCAGGAGCCCTGCCGAATCACAGGAAGCTCCATGCTGTGTGCATGCCTGAGGCGGGCTGGCAGAGCCCACCTTCCTCCCGTGCAGATCCTCCCAGAGACGTCCATGGAGACCCACCAGACACTGTCACTGTGTGGGGTTTCTGCAAGTGGTCTGGAGGTTCATAATTTAAAAGAAGTAAAATGAAATTGCAAGGGCTTCGTGTGAGATGTGACCTCACAGACACAGGCTAATCTCACTCACACACCAAGTGGGAGCCTTTGAAAGGCTTGCAGGTGTTCACTTGAGGTGGAGGGATTGTGGTCCATTTTTGTTTTCTTATTTATGCTTCCCCACGTCTTTCTTCAGGGTTCTAAGTGAGTGCTCATCACTTAAATAGCATCAGACCCTCCACAGGGAAAGATGGCCACTATATACTAGCTGGGGAATCACATTCCAAGAACCCAGGGAATCTTGAGCAGAGGCACATGGGTTGTGAACTGAGTCCCGGCAGTCACTCATTGCCCGCCAAGGTGTGAGCGGAGCCAGTCTTGAGCTGTGGCAGGGAAGGGACGCTGAACTGGTGGAAAGCAGCACTTGCCCAGGGCCTGCCCTAAAGCACCCTCTTCACCTCTCTTCTTCCCAGCCCAGGAGCCTAGTGCCCTGTGTTGGAAATAGATGCTCGGTGCCTCAAAGAAAAGTTAGCACTGAGACAAAGGATCCTTCAGCAACGCAATTTTTACTTCCTGGACTGCAGGAAGTAAAGGTTGGGGACACTCGCTATGAGAACTATTTTACCTTCCCAAACAGAGACTCTGTCCTGGTTAAACACTTTCTGTTCCCCTTACCCCATCCCTGGCGACCATCCTTCTATCTATCTCTATGAATCCGATGGGAGCCTCAGACAAGTGGAATCCTACATGCTTGTTTCACTGACCATCGTGTCCTCAAGGCTCATCCATGCTGCAGCAGGGGCCAGGACTGCCTGCTTTTTTAAGGCTGAATAATATTCCACTGCATAGATATGCCATATTTTCTTCATCTATGCATCCATCAATGGATGCTTGGACTGCTTCCACCATTTGTGGAATAATGAATAATGCTGCTATGAATGTGGGTGTGCAGATACCTGTTTGAGACCCTGATTTCAACTGCTGAATCACATGGTCATCCCACATGTAACTGTCTGAGGACCTGCCACAGTTTTCCACAGTGGGAGCTACTCTGAAGCGCCCATGTTGCTTTAGGGATGTTTGCTCAAAGCAACTCCCATGTTGTCTCTAGAAGTTTAAGCATGGAGAGCAAAATATCAGCCCTCTCCCACCCAGACCCCTGGACGAACACGGGGCTGCACGCTCCTGAACACAGGCCATCCTCCCCTAGGGCGTGGATCTCATTTAAATAGACCAAAAGGGGTCTATTTGTGTGTTGGGACTGGAAGAGTCTCCAGTGTGAGCTGCAGACCAGCCGTCTCCAACATGCGTCCATCAGGAACCCCTCCTCCACCAAGTCCTGAACCACATGTCACTCTGGCCGCATCTGACTGCCACCCATCCTGGATACTGTTTCCAACAGTGCTGTTACCACAAATTAAGTCAAGTGGCCTGGCTCGGGAAGCAGCTGCTGCTCCTGCGGGTGAGCACACTCTGACACTGGCCCGTCTGCGGCTGCAGCAACGCGATCTGCACGGCGACCTTCCTCCCTGCACGATGCTTTCATTAAAGCCGCCATGGGTGGCTCCCTCCTCCCTCATCTGTCTGCAGACCAACTACTTCCCCACAGTCCTTCCAGGGGCGCTTCGAAAGCTGGCCCCTGCTTGAAGATCACAGACACCGCCAGGGATGGCAGCACGTAGCGCCGTGTGCCTGAGTGTGGCCCTGGTGCCTTCCCTGCTGGGCCCGTCACACATTCTCCCTGAGGGTCCTCGGCACAGCAGGCATATCCAGCCTCTCACGGGCTCTCGGGCCGTACGTGCCAGGCCGGCACAGCTGAAGTTACCCCACGTCCCTTCAGCACCGGGAGCCCGGCCGCCATCGCAGCCACTGGGTTCCTGATTTTAGCACAGTGGCTCTATAGACGGACAGGAATTACGGCTGGTGGGTGGGACTGACAATGGTGCGGAAGAAAGAAGTCCTGGGAAAGTCCTTTGAAAAGGATTGCTAAGTTCCAGCCTCACTCTGCCCCACCCTTGTATTGGATTTAGGTAAACTGGCCTTCGACCCTGCCTCCTAGCTTTAAGTAATGGAATCAGTTGCCTGGGGTTCTCAGGCCTTTCAGCTTGAAGGTTTTGGATTCTGGGAAATTTGAGCCCCTAAAGACTGTGGCAACTGGGGCACGATCACCTCACTCTCGGCCTGAGCTTCCCCATCAGAGACTCCGGCTAATGCCGAGCTGACTGGCATGTCGAGGGCGGGTGATGTGGTGCTCGCCGTGCTGAAGGCTTCCTGGCGATGGCTGTCTGTATGTTGGGATTGAGCTGGGTGGGTGTGGGGTGAACATCTGCGAAGTAGGGGGGCCATCTCTGCACTGTCTCACAGAGAAGACAGAGAACTGTCCACCAACTCCCAGAACAGGGCTGAAGACGGTCCTGACCACAGGGCACAGGTGGGACTGGATGCTATTCGTTCAGCAAAGAGTCAACGAGAGGTACTTTGTCCAAAGAACTGTTCTTGGCACTAGGGCCTCAGTGGCGAATAGATACGGGAGAACCCTGCCCCTGAAGGTCGACATGCCAGCAGGGGAGATAAAATAGGCCAGAAATGGACACCAAAGAGAACTGTAGGCGATGACAAATGCTGAAAAGCAAACACAATGGTGAGGAGAACGAGTTCGTTCCAGGAGGCACCTCAGGATAGGAGGACTCGGTCGGGCCAAGGGCTGGAGCTGAGGCCTGATGCTGGAGGCCAGTGCGTGCGGCACCAGATGGGGGAAAGAGTCCGGGCAGAGGGCTCGGCAATTCGAAGGCCCCAGGGCAGCCCTGGCCTCATAGATCAGGGGGCCACCAGCAGCCTGGTGTGGCTCAGACCGTGGGGACAAACGGAGGGCTGCTCAGAAAGTACGGGTGCAAGTGGGGACACACAGACAGCGACCCGAGACTCCAGAGGAGCTGGGATTTGTTCTAAGCTCCGTGGGAGGCAATCACTGGATTTTTTTTTAAAAGTTGTCATTATTTATTTATTTATTTATTTTTATTTACTTATTTTTAGAGATGGGGTCTCGCTACGTTGCCCAGGCTGGATTCTAACTGCCAGGCTCAAGAGATCCTCCAGCTGTAGCCTCCAGGGTAGCTGGAACTACAGGTAGTGCCACTTCACCTGGCTCCTTGGGGGTTTGCAAGTAAGGGCAGGTTTGCTCTGACAAAGGTCCTTGAGAAGTGAATTCCGGCTCCTCCGCAGAAAACAGGGCAGAGTGGAAGCAGAAGTACTCGAGAGCGCCTGGGTCCACAGATCTTGCTGGTTTGGACCAGGCGGGTAGGCGAAGAGAGGGGGAGACACCGTGGACTTGGCGTAGGTTGGGAGGAGGATGGCAATGCCGTGGGGCTGGGCAGGAGGCATCAGGCAAAAGGAGGCGTCAGGACGACCTCTGGTGTGAGGCGTGGTGAACTCCCGGGCAGATCCGGGTCGAGTACTGAACTGCAGAGTCTTTGTGGCAAGGGGTGAAAAAGGTTTACTTGAAAGGCCACAGGGGAAGCAAGTGTTTTTCTTCTGATTTCTATAAACAGAAGCATGGGTTGGGGCATCAATACTTCCTTATAGAGAGGTGAGGCTTGAGGGGTACATTGGGAAGTGGAGGAGGTTGCGTCCATCAACCTGGAGCTCCAGCGGGAACAGAGGCTGAGCTGGAGGCAGGCCTCATTCTTATCCATGGAGCACTGGGGGAGAGGAGGCGCCAGGCTTGAGAGTTCTGTGCAGAGAAGCCCCAGGTGGCACCAGCAGTGTGTTGACTCCTGAGAGGATGGTGCTTCCAGCAGGAAGGAGGGGACAACGGAGTCTGACCTTTCAGGTGGCAGGATAAGCCGCCATGGGCAGAGGGGACAAGGCATCATGTGACTTCATACAAACAAAGGCTGCACACAAGTGAGTGTGATAGTACCACCACTTTACATGCCAGCAGAGACGACTTTACAGAAAGCACGTGTCTCAGCAAAAAGGCAAAGGCCATCACGGAAGCATCCACACACTGTGTTAACATTTATGTGAAATTTTAAAAACACACTAAAGTATGCAACATGTTGTCTAGAGATAATGCATATGCATGGAGTAAACATATTTTTAAAAAACAGCAAAGGAATGATTGGCACATCTTCAGGGGAGTAGCCACCTCTGGGGTGAGTGGGAGGTGAGGCCGGGGACAGGGGCTGGGGGACTAGAAACATGGCGTTTCTTAGTCTCAGAGGGAGGCACTGGGTGTTTGTTGTATCAGCATTCTCTACACTGGACATAGCCTTATACATGCTGTGGTATACATGATCTATTTCCATACTTTCTCTTCAAAGAGAGGGTGAATTGGAGCTAACAGTGGAGATGGCTGAGATAGTTAGAGTGCAAGGTGTTTCTCAGGGATGGCAGCAGGGAACGGAGCGACTCAGAAAGAACACGAGGTCCCAGGAGCATCGTTTTCTAGACGATTGAGCCAGACTGTGCTCATAGGAGTGATTCCCTGTGAAAGCAGCTCTGCCCTTTGGAGCCCAGCAATGGGGCCTCCATTTAGGAAAGGCCGCACCTCACATGCCTCAATGTGACACCACCAGCTCAGAGACTTGCAGCTGCATTCTCAATGAGAATTCACTTATCATGGGCAACAAACTATGCAAACGGGTTCTGTTGCTTTGTTTGAATCCAGTAAGTTTGCCACTAAAGGCAGCACAATCCCTCAATTAGAAATCAACACGTCTTTCCCGCACCAGCCCGATGGGCTTCAGGAATCTTGAGGTATAAGCAATTATGCCACTACAGTATTTTTGTTTCTGAAAATCTTTAAAATGTTAATATGTATTATGACATTTTTTATTATAGTGGAGGAGGAAATAATTCCTGGATGATTTAAAAAAAGACCTTATTCCCAAATGTCTGAATGACTGTTGTTATAGAAGTTGGTTTAGCATCTGCAGATTTTGCTAATGAGGAAAGCCGACAGCCACATGAAAGGCTGCCTGGCAGAATTCTGGCTTGGAGACTTTCTGACTTGTTATGTAGCTTGGCCGGTGAGTTACCGAAAGAACAAAAGAGTAGTCACTTCCCAGCTGTTCTGTGGCAGGAGAAAACGTTAAATTTAAGCCATTAAATAGTTCTCAAAGCAACGAACAGGTGGCCAATGGCTTCCCAGGCAGACGGCCCTTTTTATATCTGTGTTTGGTTTACCTGCTCCACCAGAGACTGAAAGTACTCACTCATGTTTCACTCTTCTCACCTAACACTTCAGTCACGGTGGGCCGAGTTTTAAAAAGAAATACCATCTTTCTTAGGAGAAGAATCACTTTGGCTGGGTGCAATGCCTCTCACCTGTAATCCCAGCACTTGGAGAGGCCGAGGTGGGCAGATCACTTGAGGTTAGGAGTTCGAGACCAGCCTGGCCAACATGATGAAACCCCGTCTCTACTAAAAACACAAAAGTTTAGCCAGGCATGGTTGCTCACACCTGGAATTCCAGCTACTAGGGAGGCTGAGGCAGGAGAATGGCTTGGACTCAGGGGACAGAGGTTACAGGGAACCAAGATCATACCACTGCACTCCAGCCTGGGTGACAGAGTGAGACTCCATCTCAAAAAAAAAGAAGTTCTGTGAGTGAGTGGAGCAGGAGCACGCTGTGCCTGGCCTGTCAATGCACCCCAGGGAGCGTGGTCCCTGGAGTCAGGGGACTCCAGGGTGCTGGGTGCTGTGCTGGGTGCGGGCAGGGCGGGGATGGAAAGACACAGCCCCCGCTGGTGACCTGCTGCCTGGCAAGGGCCAGCCTGGTAAACAGACCCCTGTGAAGTGGAGGCCAAGGGACACCCCATCCCATGGGAGGGCAGCAGGGACAGCCGTGCCACCCGTGCTGACACCACTCTGAAAGAGAAGCCCGGTTCATGGCTGAATCTGGAGCTGGTCACGGGGCTCTTTAAGTGTAATGTGGCATTTTACTTAAGCTGAATCTCCTGCAAGGCACTTAATTCAGTGCGGTCTTTATGACTGTGCGTTCTTTCCAACACAGAGCCTGCTTCCTTCAGGGTCACGCTACTGGCGCATGACCTCTCCCAGATGAGCTCATCCGCACCCCCAGACAGCTTTTCAGGGTGCCTTAAGTGGAGTTCTAGTAACACAAACCCAGGCTTCTCCACAGAGCCACTACCTACACTTTGGGCCAGACAATTCTCCACCCTGGGCGCTGCCAGGGGTTGAAGGATTGTGGCATCTTCCCTGGCTTCTACCCACCATGTCACGACAACCGAAAAGCATGGATAGTCACACTGCCAAACGTCTGCTGGGCTGCAGAGTTGCCTCCAGTTGGGGACCGTGAAGCTAAGCTACAAGTTCTGAGGTTACTGACTTTTCTATCAAAGCCAAGGGTGTGAGCAAAACAGTCAAGCTCATTTACGTAAAGTGGGAGTCATCTTCTAAACAGAAACAGGATTCTTCTTCCGCAGGGAAGTGAAAGGTCATGTCCTTCTATAAAATCATTTGAATGTAGAGCGAACTTTGGAGTGAGCTGCATTCTGAGTCCATCGACACCTGCTTTGCACTGATGTCGTTTCCTCTCCCCAAGGTGGGGGCCGCCCCCTCCACGGGATGGCTCAACTTCATCCTGCCCCTGCCCAGTTCATCTATTTTGAGGGGTGTCAGAAATTTCCTAGGGGGCTGCCTAGACATTGGCTGAGACCGCCTGTCAGAAGAGCCGACGCCTTGCTCCCCCTCATTCTGTGGGGCTCTTGCAGGGGGTTAGAAAACGGCCCCAACGGCCCTGAGAGGCCAGCTCTCGATCCCTCAATCTCCACCAAGTCTTGGTTTTCAGATAGTACCCCAGGGAAATGTTAGGATGGTTTTCTTTGTGGGCACAGCAGCCTCGCTCACACGTCCAGAGGAGGCCATCAGGGCAGCACCGCCAGGCAGCCCCACCTCCCGATGGAGCCCTCACTAGGGGTGCCCCTGGCAGCACCCCACCCATAAGGCCTGGGACGGGCCACGCTGCTCACAGCCCAGACCTGCTCATCACGGTCCAGACCCAGCCTCCTGATGGTACTTCAACTTCAACCTGCACCTTCTTCTGTGGGGCAGGGTTTCCAGGTCAGGTGGGTCAATGCCAGCCCAGGAAAGGCAATTTTAGGAGCTGCCTTCTGAGTAACACCCTTTCATCTTCCTGTCAGCCCGTTTTTCCAGTCATCTAGAGGTTAGACAATGGCGCTGCTTGTCTCATTCTGAGTGCGCATGATAGCAAATTTGATCATGGAACCTTATAAAAGCAAACATGCCTAATTGTTATGTCACCTTATAAATCATGTAAGAGATACGGAAAGTGAAGCTGCCCCGAGGTACGCAGCTTTTGGCGCTAAGATTAATTTTCTCTGAAAACAGTAAGTTACCCTTAACACATGTCAATGGACTGGTAGGTTTAACCAAATACTTGACACAGCTGTAATTCATGTTCCACACCGAGATGATCCATGTGTTTTATTTATTTTCTCCATCACACGCTAAATGCATGTTCACTGACATGCTGAAATAGAAATAACGATTTTGATCTTGAGAATACAATATCCTGCTTATCAACTAATTCATCAAGCCGACATAGAAACAGCCAACGCCAAAGGTCCGTAGCTGAAAAAGCCCGTACCAGATTTACTAGCAACCAAGTCCACAAACTGCACACACTCCAGAAACTGGAAAGCAGTGCAACGAGGCGTTGTCTTCTTCCATAAACTCGGACGTATGTATTTATGTGTGTGTGTGTCCACACAGTCTAGCGATACATTTCCTGCCACTGATAATCTAGCAATTAATGATAGTAATGCAATCTTCCACGGAATTCTCTTCAAGTTTCACCATCTCACGTGAAAAACTAAACCAAAATAAGAGAGTAAATCCTGAAGTCCTGAGAGCTGGCACTGCCAGTCCAAATTAATGGAGCTGTTGTTGCTGAGTTTGGACAAGCAGGCATTTCACAAAGATGTTGGGGCCCGAAGCATGCAGGGAACAATCAGTGGACAGACACTTGTGTTTGTGAACACATAGGGACAGCAGAGCTGCAGATGGGACCTGGGGCCTCCCATCTACTCCGAGTGCCTCATGAATGCATCTTACACCTCTCAGGACACCACGGCGGCCACCCTCCCAGCCCCTGCCCTGAGGACTTCTCAGAAAGCAAGCACATCCACTACATTGATGAGTTCAGATGTTTTTGTGTCGGCCCAAGCCTCTGGTACTCCAGGCTGTCACGGGGACTAGGATCCCAGCCCCTGTGTCCCACACAGGGCCAGAAGGCAAGCCAGGTGGGCGGCCTGGGGGGATCGGCGTGCAGCTTGGCTCTGGGCTCATGCACCAGGCTCTGCTCCAGCACGCAGCCTCCATGTCCTGCGCAAGAAAATCACAGCATCCTGGGGCTCTTGCACTCCCCAGACACATGCATGACCCCCTACGCTCCAGTCAGTAAAGAGAAGTCTCGCGTATTCAAACAGAACCTTTCACCACGGCTTTACCGCAGGAAGTGCCAAGGTGGACCTGACCAGGTGGGTCAGTGGAGTCAGGTACATTTGCTGGGTCTGAAGTCAAGCAAAGCCCAAACGACCCCAGCCCAATGTTTCCCCCTCATCCAGAGCTGGGCTTCCTGTCCCACAGCGCCTGGGCACAGGCCAGTGGCATCTAACCAGGACACCTCGGCGCACGCGCAAAGGCAGCACTGGGCATCGGGACTGTGCTCTGAGCCTACCTGAGAAGGGGGATGTCCGGAGGGGTATTTTGATGGGTGCCAAGGTCAGGAAGTGGCGTGGCTGCACGCTGGAGGGGGACGGGCCCCGGAGGCTCTCAGGGTCCACGGAGACCATGGCAGCGGCGGCGGCAGTGGCGATGGCGATGGCGGGGCTGCTGGTCGGCTTAAGGCTGTTATGGCAGCCACCTGCGGAAGAGGGACGCAGAGGGTCAGCAAGGGGATGCCCAGGGCCACAGGTGACAGACTCCCGTCTCACTACAGCAAGATCTCAGCCCCCAGAAAGCAGGTGAGGGGGCACTACCCCTCTTTAATGGAAGCCCACAGTATGTACCAGCATCTGCTGAACAAGAGCTTGCGATGAGTTCTCCGTCTGTCAAGCGCTGACATGCACTGCTCACACACAGGGCCATGTGATGCTCAGTGAGTCACAAGGCTTACATCGTCAGGGGATGAGCCAGGACCCAGGTGCCTTAAAGAGAAGCCACTTGACCCTGGTACCCGTGTGTTAACTACCTAATCAGAAATGATCCCAGAACTACCACAGAAGAGAGTGGGGGTGGCCTGGAAGAAGGCACAGCTGTGGCCAGGGTGAAGAGAGGTTTCCAGAGTGCACAGGCTCAGCTGGGCCCTGCAGGGAGTGGTGGTCACCTGACCAGCTGCTGCAGGGGAGAAACCCACACCCAGCTCAGCACGGGTGGCTCCTTGAGAGGAGTCAGGCTGCAAGCTTGGAATGCGGAAGCTTTACTCTGCCTTTTCATTGAAACATTCTTTCTTTTAAAAGACTCCTCTGTTCCCCAAATAAATGTGGTTTCCAAGAAGTATTTTGTAGGTGGCATTTTATGTGGATGGTGAAAGCTTAGTCTGGCCAGCTCTGGACAGGAATTGGAAATATGTTTTAACAACCTTGATAGAATTCACCACTCTTTGTCTGGCACGTCCTGTCCTGTGTGACCCATCCACCTGCCCAGTGCCTTAGGATACAGGTGTAGAATGAGGAGCTGGAAATATCGGTGAAAGCCGGGCAGCTGCACGAAGGATGGTGCACCAGGCATGGGACGGTCAGTGGTCACTATGGTCACATCAAGGAAGATCGTCAGTGCCACAGTGGATGGCTCATGATCCAGTAGGTACATAAAACAAGTTAAAAATCATATACATTCCTACAATGGATCATCATTCAGTCACCCAGTCTTTATTTAGCTGACAAGTGCCAAGTACCTTCTAGCTCTAGCTCTTCGGGACGGAGCAGTGAACCAAACACTGGGAAGGCTGGCCTTCCCTCCTGGGTAGGGAAGAGACACGGTGTGCATTCTTCTTGATTTTCAGCACTTTCCAGGCTGGCGGGCACAGTGGGGAAGCAGGGAGGGGCGTCTAGCCTTGGTGCGTGGGCCTCACTTGTGACTGTGGTGGCCAGGAAAGTCCTCCCTGGGAAGTGACAAGTAGGTAAAAGTCTGCATGAGGCGAGGCGCCCCGCTCACCCCGAGGGAAGGAGCAGGCGTGCGAAGGTCCTGTGGCCGGTGCCCGTGTGGTGCCTTCCAGGAGCGGCGAGGAGACCAGCAGGGCCGGGGTGCAGTGCAGGCCCAGAATACGGGAGACGAGGAAGTGTGGGGTGGGGGGCAGCCAGGCTTCGCCAGCAGACACAGGACACAGGCGTGGGGTGACTTAGGTTTTGCTCTGAGTGAGGCGAGCCACGGCAGGGAGCAGAACCTGCGGAGAGGCCAGCTCTGAGTCTCCTGTCAATGTCCTCATCCTGCCTGCCTTACTGGGAACAGACAGGCAGGGGACTGCGTTTGCTTTCGGATGGGCTCAGTGCCACACCTATTGAGTCCTTATTTCAAGGAAAACATCCAGACTAGAGCTAGAGATTTGGAGGCATATAGAAGGTATTCAACACTATGATGTCAGATGTGGTTAAAAAATAGAAGAAAGTCATGATAATGAACACATCTAGATGGCAGAATTATAACTGATGTTCTCTCCTTTTTTCTGAATTGCCTCTGATGGGCGTATGCAGATATTTTAAATTAAGTATAATTTGTTATAGAGCAGTTTTAGGTTTACAGAAAAACTGGGTAAAAAGTAGAGTTCCCTAACAGAGCTGTCCCCAGCCCCTCGCTGTGAACATCTGGCATCAGCGCCATGCATTTGTCACACGTCATGAGCTGATACCACTACCTTATTACTGCCTACGTATACCGTGTTCACTGGGGCTCACCCTTTGTGCTGTGCATTCTGTGGGTTTGGACAGAGGCACTGTAGGACCACACAGGGCATTTTCCCAGCCCTAAAACTCCCCTGACCTCCTCCTGTCCACCCCTCCCTCCCCACAGCCCCTGGCAGCCGCTGCTCTACAGCCTCCCTAGCTTTGCCTTTTCCAGAGGCTGCTCGGTTGGAACCAGATACTATGTAGTGCCTTCAGACTGGCACCTTCCACTTGGCAGTATCCATTTAAGGTCCCTCCATGTCTTCTCATGACTTGATCACTCGTTTCTTTCTACTGTTGAATGATACTCCACTTTCAGGAGGTGACACAGTTTAGAAGCATGATTGCTGGATGTTATGGTAAGAGTGTGTTTCGCTTTTTAAGAAACTGCCAGGCGGTTTTCCACGGTGGCTGTGCCATGTTGCACCCTTGCCAGCAGTGAACGAGAGTTCCTGCTGCTCCACAGCCTCACTCGCACTTGGCGATGTCACTGTTCTGGATGTCGGCTGTTCTAAAAAGCGTGTCATGGAGTCTACTTGTTGCCATAGACAGATTTGAAGTCAGAAAAAACCAGCACTATTCAAAATGTGTCATCTTGATAATAAAACACTTTAGACAGTTTATAAGATACAGTAACAATGTGGCTAAAAATGTCCCTCCTGACCTCTCCAACAGAACACTGCCCATCTTTTGTTATACTGCAGTTTTCTGGCCTGGATCACACCAGATCCGTCTCTTTTTCATGAGATGCTATAAAATGAACACTTCCTTTATCATTGAATGGCCGTCAAAAGTCTCATTCTAAACCACAGCTTTGTATGCCAAAGAAGGGTCATGCCACAAACATTCGCTGTATTCCGTTACCCACCCCCTTCATAACAGGTGCTGCTCTGATAGGCCACCACTACATAAACAAGCCTGCCTGCAGACAGGCTCACTCCTGCACGTATCACCATGCAGTAGATGGCAGGGTCCACACAGTGGCAGCATGTGGGTGCACTTGCACGCCTGCTCTATGTAGACACACCCCACACACACACAGCACGAGGTGTGAGGCGGGAATTGTGCGTGTTTTGAGGCACCGGAAAGCCCGACACAGACGTGCTCGCAGTGGCCGCCCCTCCCCGGGATCGCTGTCTGCACGCTGCCTCCCAACAGCTGTTTCCACTGGAGTTTGACCACTTGCTTGCCTTGCCGGGTGGGCCTCTGCGTGAGCACAAAAGCTAAAGTCCTTTCTGGGAAGCTATTTCCAGTTGAGGAGGGAAAAGATGGTATCAGAATGACCTGGGGGAGTTTTCCAAACCCCAGGAGCCACTGGAAGCTCCAGAAGGGCAATGGATGAATGGGAAGGAGGGAGGGAAGGAGAGAGGGTAGGAGGGAGCTCTGTACACATGCAAAGCCCCTCAGGCCACTGTAACATCTCCCCTGCACCCCTGCCCAGTGCCAGAGTCCTGCCCACCCAGAAGCCCTCCCGAGTCTCAGCCCAGGCTGACCTTCCTGCCAGGTATGCTCCGACTCTCACCCTGAAGCTCCTTCTACCCAGCAGAGAGGGGTCAGCCACAAGACACTCAGCCCTCACCACTTAACAGCTCTGCCACAGCACACATGCACACGTGTGCTGATCAGGCCTGAGCTGTGGGCTCCCAGGTTGAGGGTCAGGGAGCTGGGCAAGACCCCACACCCACAGGAAGGAAAGGTCAGACCGTTACAGGGTGTGATACAGGTGCACAGATACAGAAAAGCCATTCTGGTTGGTACTTAGTACACAGATCGGTACCTGAGGAGTCCGGCTCCTGGTTCAGAGCCCGAGAGTGATACTTCAGGCTTGACCTGAAGGCAGCACTGGGCAGGTCTCAGGGCCAGCTGCGTCCCCACACCAGGCTCATGCTTAGCCAGGCATGGCAGGCTTGAGGGAGCAGCAGGGAAAGGCTTGGGCCCTGGGGCCACTCACACCCCCAGGACATCTGCACCCTTGGCCCGGGGCACCTTCATTCTCAGGTCTCATTATCTGAGGCCTTGGGCAGAGGTCCTCCAGGCGCCTGTGCTAAGACCTCCTTGTTGGAGGATGGGGGCGAGAGTGTAGAGCCAGCTCCACGCTCTGACTCAGTTCCCAGGGCATTCCCACTCCAAGTCCTTCCAGCTCCACGACTTCAGGGTCTGTAAAACTGCAGGCGTCTTTTGTTCTGGGATCCCTGACAGTGGAGGACCCCACGTCTGCGTCTGCAGCTGCGTAGGTCCCTCTGGCTCTAGACCTGTGTGCTGGTCAGTAGGGGAAAGAGAACGGGGAGTGGGCACATGCTCCGACTTCAGACTTTCGCCTGTCCCAGCCCAGCACGAGACCCAGGCTTAACGCCTTTGGTCTTGGGGTGTTGCTTTAACGGCTCCTCTGAGGCTCTGCAGCCCAGTTCTGCCTCTCAGCTCACCTCTCAGCCCCTGAAAGAATGAGTGCCCTGCCCGGAGCTTCCCCCAAAAGCCCCGTGTCCACACGGGCTGCCAGACCTCCCAGGGGAGGCCAGGGAGCCCCAAAGATCTGTGTGGATGAGGCTCTCCCTTTCCTCTCCGTGAAGTGTTGCCGACCACACATCAGATGCCGTCAACGTGGGCTGTGCCATGAGCATGTGACCTGAAAACATCCGGGTAAAATGCAGCGTGTCACAGTGAGGTGGGGGGTGACTGCGAACCTTTTAGAGAAAGGTCTATCATGGTACACAATGCTTGCCAGCATTGCTGTCATCATCAAGAAGACAGTACCAAACTTCACAATCTCGGTGAGAAGCCACCTCGTAAATTTTTTTTTAATGATCTCAGTCTCTTGTTTGAAATGAAGATGGCCTTTAATGATGAGTGAAAAGGTGACTGATGGTGTCTTAAAAGAAATAGATACTAAGCTGAGAGTGGCCAGCACATGAAAGTGCAAAAATACTTTCATCAGGATGTAATGTTGTTGCACAAATTCATGGGTCAACTAAATAGAAAAATAAATAAGTAAACCTTCTTACTGTCTCTTCAAAAACAAAAAAAACTTGAAAGTACAGTTCTTAATCTGCTCGGAGAGCATATGATTGCATATGCACATTTTTAACACCGATGCAGTCACAAAGTCAGCTGAATTATATCAGTGAAGATACAAAGTTAATAATCATATCAACAGAATGGGTCACATAATTGGCAGATGAGATTGAAAGAAGAGGTCCTGGTGTTACTGTAAGACTTCTGCCTGGCTCCTGGCCCTTGTGAAGTGTGATGAAAACCATCAGAATTGAGCACCCGCAAACCTCAGAGACGATGAAGATTTGGTTCCAGGCCACCACATTAAAGCGAATGTTGCCGTAAACCGAGTCAAATGAATTGTCTGGTTTCCCAGTGCATACCAAAGTTATGTTTACACTACACTGTAGTCTGTTGAATTATGTCCAAAAAATGTACATGCCTTAATTAAAAGTAGTTTATTGCTACAAAAACATTAGCGATCATCTGAGCCTTCAGTGAATGGTAACTGTTTTGCCAGTGCAGGGTCTTGCCTCAATGATGATGGCTGCTGACTGAGCAGGGTGGTGGTTGCTGAAGGCTGGCATGGCTGTGGCAATTTCACGAAAGAAGACAAAAGCAAAGTTTGCTACGTTGATTGAATCTTCCTCTCAGGAAAGATGTCTCTGTAGCATGCAATGGTGTTTGACAACGTCTTAGCCACAGAACTTCTTTCAAAATCAGAGTCAATCCTCTCAAACCCTGCTGCTGCTTTATCAACTCAGCCTGTGCAATATTCTAAATCCTTTGTTGTTATTTCAATGATGTTTACAACATCTTCACCAGGAGTCGATTCCATCTCAAGAGACCACTTTCTGTGTTCACCCATAAGAAGTAACCCCTTATGTGTTACAGTTTTATTTGTGACTTCAATAATTCAGTCACATCTTCAAGCTCCACTTCTAATTCTAGTTCTCTTGCTGTTTCCACCACATTGGCAGTTACTTCCTCCAAAGAAATCTTGAACCCCTTGAAATCATTCATGACGGGTGAAATCAACTTCATCCAGACTTTCATTAATGCTGGTATTTTGACCAGAATTATGAATGTTCTTAATGGTGTCTAGAATGGCGAATCCTTTCCAGAAGGTGTCCGTTTATTTTTCCCAGACCTGTCAGAGAAATCACTATAATGGTAGTTACAGCCTTATATATATTAAAAAATACAAAACAGGGTTTCGACTTCTTCTTTTTTTTTTTTTTTTTTTTGGAAAGTTGAAACGATTCCTTCATTCAGAGGCTGCAGAATGGATGTTGTGTCAGCAGGCATGAAAACAGCCTTCATCTCCTCCCCATCAGAGCTCTATGTGACCAGGTGCATTGTCAATGAGTAAAGACATAATGGGATCTTTGGGGTGTTGCTTTTCTGGCCAGAAACCTCTGTGGCTGGTGGCACCTTTGCCTGAGTTCTTATCCTGAGTCCAGAATGAATGAGGAACAGACAAGCGGAGGGTAAGCAAGACAAAGAGGAGCTTTATTCAGTGTTAGAACAGCTCAGAGGCTCTCAGCAGAGAGGAGACCCTGCAGTGGGTGGCTCCTTTCCACGGGCAGATCATCCCGATGAGTGTTCAGCTCTCAGCAGAGAGGGTAGCTTCTGTCTGCAGCTGGTCAACTGGACATCTGCAGCTCTCAGCAGAGAGGAGGCCCTGGAGAGGGTAGCTCCTTTCTGTAGCTGGTTGCCCCTACATTTGCTGCTCTCTGCAGAGGATAACTCCCCTCTGTAGCTGGTCATCCTGGCATCTCTCTGTCCTCTGCTCTGCTCTGGCTGAGCCTAGGGCTTTTATAGGCCTCAGAAGGGAGGAAGTGCCAGCCAATTCATCCATGGGCAGCCATGAGTGAGCCTGGAAAAGTCTTCTCACCTGGAGCCCACCCCTTCATGCCCAGGAGCCTATCTGCCTCCTGCCACCACCCATGGGTGCCCAGGCCACTCACACACAGGGGTACCCACAGGCCAGTGCTGAGCTGCCACCAGCCCTGTCTCAGCCTCCAACACATGCTCATTGGTGGCCAAAGTCTGGAGAGGCCAAGGCAGCAGGGCACTGTGCATCAGCACTGCCCTGAGTGTGCACACATCTGGCTGGACTGCAACAGGATCCAGATTTGGCCCCAACCCCACTCTAGGATCAGGGTAAGTACTGGGAGCAGGGAGAAGCCAGGCAGCAGGAGCAGATACCCACAAGCCTGGGCCCTGAGAGCACCAGGAGGACCAGGCCCACAGCTGTGACTTGGGTGGCTGCAACTGAGCCTGGGGAGTTCCCACCCTGCCAACTCAAGACAGTCAGGGCTTCTGCCTGTCTTCACCTCTGCAAGGTGAGCAGACCCATCTGTACCCTTCTCTGCATTTCCCCCTGCAGTGGTGGCAGCCCCTGCGCAAGTGAACTCAACGCTCCTGGGGCTGGACCCATGAGTCCTGGATGCACCTCTGGATGGGTGCTCATGGGCTAACAAGACATGGCAGGGAGTAAGGTCAAAGCTATGGCAGAGGCTCCAGGCCTTTGAGCAGGTCCTGTCCAACTGTGTAAGGTGGAGGTGGCACAGTTGGCTTCCTTAGGGACATGGGGTATGGGGGAGGCCTGGCCACCACTGCTGCTCCCACCACTGCTCCTGCTGCTCTGTCCACCTCTGTAGCTCTCAGCAGTGAGGAGGCCCTGGAGAGGGTAGCAGGATGGGGATCTCCAGGCCCTCACCAGGCCCATACTGGTGTCCAGGGCAGGGATGATGTCACTGCAAGTTCCCCCATGGTCCTGGTGGTCAGGGGTGGCCTGGGGTCTCCCATCGTGCAGTTCACATCCCTGCCAGGGAGGGTGGCTCTGGGAGCAAATTGCAGGCCCTGGGCCCAGCTGCCAGGACTGCCAGGCTCAGCAGTGGGAGCAGGTATTTCTGAGCTTATGGGGGGCAAGGAAGGGGGATTCCCAGGTTCTAATATCACAGGAATGCCCTGCTCCACAGGCAGGCTTGGGCAGGTGCAGTGGCTCAGGGAGGGCTAGGCTCCTGTCTGCTCTGTGGAGTGGGAGACCCCGCTGTGCCCCCCTGCTGCAGTTGCATCTTGGCAGCAGTCACTCTAGATGGGCCGCTGCTGCCATCTGTAATATTTTGACAGGAATCCTTTTTTTTTTTTGCCTGAGCAGTAGGTCTCAAAAATGGGCTTTAAATATTCAGTGAACCATGCTGTAAACAGATGTGCCATCATCCAGGCTTTGTTCCATTGATAGCGCCAGGCAGAGTACATTTGGTATCATTCTTGAGGGCCTTAGGATTTTTTGAATTATAAATTAGTCTGCCTTCAACTTATAGTCACAAGCTGCATTAGCCCTAACCAGATAGCCATCTTTCCTTTGAAGTTTTGAAGCCCGTCATTGACTTCTCTATAGCTACAAAAGTCCTAAATGGCCTCTTCTTCCTACGGACGACTGTTTCATCTGCATTGCAAATCTCTTGTTTAGTGTAGCTACCTTCATCAATGCTCTTAGCTCGGTCTTCTGTATAACTGAATGCAGCTTCTCCATCAGCACTTACTCCTTCACCTTGCACTTTTATGTTATGGAGACAGCTTCTGTCTTTAAACCCAATGCACCAACCTCTGCCAGCTTCAAACTTTTCTTCTGCTGCTTCCTCAACTCTGTCAGCCTTCACCGAGCTGAAGACAGCACCTTGCTCTGGATCAGGTTTGGCTTAACAGAATGCTGAGCCTGATTTGCTCTTCCATCCAAACCACTAAAACTTTCCCACATCAGCAATGAGGCCGTTTCACTTTCTGATCTTTTTGTTGTCGTTCTTCACTGGATCAGCACTTTTAATTTCCTTCAAAGACTTTTCCTTTGCATTCACAGCTTGGCTAAATGTTTGGTGCATGACACCTAGCTTTCAGCCTGTCTTAGCTTTCAACACGCCTTCCCCACTCAGCTTAATCAATGCTAGCTTTCGATTTAAAGTGAAACATGCCACTCTTCTTTTCATTTGAACACTTAGTCGCCATTGTAAGGCATTAATTGATATAATTTCTGTTTGTTTGTTTGTTGAGATGGAGTCTCTTCTGTCACCCAAGCTGTAGTGCAGTGGCATGATCTTGGCTTGCTGCAACCTCTGCCTCCCACAAGCGATTTTCCTGCCTCAGCCTCCCAAGTAGCTGGGATTAGAGGGCCCTGCTACCATGCCTGGCAAATTTTTGTATTTTTAGTAGAGGTGGGATTTTACCACATTGGCCAGGCTGGTCTCGAACTCCTGACCTCAAGTGATCTGCTCACCTCGACCTCCCAAAGTGCTAAGATTATAGGCATGAGCCACCACGCCCAGCCTTAGTTGATTTAATTTCGATATTGTTGTGTCTCAGGGAAAAGGGAGGCCCAAAAAGAGAGAGAATGATGGGGAATGGCTGGTTGGTGGAGCTGTCAGAACACAGAGGACATTTATCCATTAACCTCACCATCTTCTATGGGTGCAGTTTATGGCACCCCAAAACAATCCCAATAGTAGCATCAAATATCACTGATCACAGATCACAACAGACACAGTAATAATAAAAACTATGAAATACTGTGAGAGTTCCCAAAATGTAACAGAGATATCAAGTGAGCACACGCTATTGGGAAAATGTCACCCACAGACTGGTTCCACACAGGATTGCCACAAGCCTTCAGCTCATGAAAACACAACAGCAAGCCAGAAGAAAGGGAAGCACAATAGAGCGAGGTGCGCCTGCACCTGCTGGGCATGCAAAGCCTGGCACCACGCCCGCAACCCACAGAGGGCACACAGAGCACAGCAACCTCATGTGCACACCATAAACCCAAGAGGAGTACACTTTGGGAGGGGGACACCCAAGCCCATTTACTGATGAACGTGCAACAGTCACACACACGGAGCCCAGTGTCAGGAAGAAGAGGTGTGGGTTGCTTTGTGTTTTCCTTCCTATGTCCTTCTCTGCACCCCATAGTCAGACATTTATGGAGCCAGATGGCACCTGGCTCTGGGACTGGAAAGATGATACAACGTGAGAGACCCCAGCAAGCAGAAGAGCGCCTTCGGGTAGGAGCTACCAGGAAGGGCGCAAAGCCAGCCAGAGCCCTGGGATGCCAGCTGCTCTCCTGGGAGACGCCTCCTGAGCTGAGTTTTAAGAGCAGCAGGCACTCAATGCACTGTGTGGACTGATAAATACCATAACTCGATTTCCCCAAAGGACTGCAGAGAATCCCACAGTTGAGTAAATAAACAGGGAGATAAGACAGGTCCAGCCAAAGAAAACTGCTAAGCCAGCTCCGAGATAAGCCAGGAATGCTATCCCATAAGGATGGCTTATAAAAATCAATATTTAAAGCAAAACAGTAATTAACCATGTGCCTCCCTTGAGGACAGGCTGAGGAGAGGGTGCGGAGCCAAATCTCCAGAAAACCCGCGTGTGCTGGACGCCCGGCCCCTCGTAGCTGCTGCCGCTGCTGCTGTTTGCATGGTTATTGCCACTCCTACCTTCTTCTCTGATCGCCCCTGCGTGCAGTGGAAGGAATCAGGCTTGGTGAGGGCCACAGACCTGCACAAAGGCCTGCGGTGCTGCTGGTGCTGCTGGTGCTGCCCTTCTGGTTCCAGTGTCTCTGGTCTCAGTCGTGCCCTGCAGGGCTGAGGCCACGCCCCTCCCCACGTTGGCTGAAGTCATACCTCCTCCATCTGATGCATCTGGAAGGACTAGGGCTTCTCAGAGACTCTCCTGGGCATCACCAGGTTCCACCCTGCGACTGACTGTGTGCATGGAGGCGTTTGGCCATGCTCCACACCATGACTTCCTGAAGACCTCACTGGCTCAGCAATACAGGGAGGGCAGCCCTGCCACCAACATCTCTGCTCGGAGGCAGACCAGCTATTGAGATGCTTCTAGAACCTGGCACCCAACCAGCAGCTGGATGTGGCTTTTCCTGGGACTCAGCAGAGAAGAAGGAAGAAGAGGCACAGTGGGGTGGGAGCCCTGCGCAGTGGAACACGGCTCCAGAACATCAGACCGAGTGAGCCAAGCCCCACTGTGATACCTCAGCACACCCACACGCAGCTGGGCGGTTCTCCAGGTTTTCTCTTCCTTTCTGGGCACACCCTAGGATGGAGCCAGCCTTAGCTCAGAGGACTTCGGTCTCTCCCTGCACTCTGCAGAGGAGGTGCCTGCAGAAGACACGTGGTTGGAGAGGGCCGTTGAGCCCAGCCAGATCCTCCCTGCCTGGCCCAGGCCTCTGACCATTCTGCCCGAGGGATGCTCACCTGAAGGGAGTGTGCTGGCATCCTGGGCTCTGGGGTCTGAGGCTTGGAAGACTCGTCCAAGACCAAGCTGGGGATTATGCCCACCAGTGGTGTGCAGAACAGATAAAATGCTAAATATTTCACTTCTGCATCTTCACCAGAAATCAGGAGGAAGGCCTCCCCTGGCAGATCTGCCTCTGAGAATGCCCATGTAGAGGGAAGGCCTGGAGGCCTCCCAGAGGGCAGAGAGTTTCAGGCAAAGCCCAGGTGGCTGGCGACGGTCCCTGTGACCGAAGACCAAATCTGACAAACACCAGCTGCTGTGCTCGCAGTGCTGAGCAACACATTCAAAAAAACAAGCAACCATTAGTTTATTATGCCTGTTTAGCAAGTGATTTCAGCTCCAGTGGAAATCCTTCAGGCGCTGTAGCTACCAACTACACCAGAAATAACTGGTAATTATTTCTGCAGAAATGACTCAGGACAGTGACTTCAGGCACAGGCAGAGGACAGGCCCGGTGAGCTTCACGGGGAGATGCGCCCAGGTCCGTAGCAGGCACAGGTGGCTCTGACAACGTGGTGGGCAGTGGAGGGCTGAGCTGGTGCAGACTCCCTCTATAGCACGGATCCTTCCCTCTGGGTCCTCTGAGAGCGCCGGGCCTTGCACCTCCACACACAGCTCCACACACAGCTCGCAAGAATCAGGAAACTCATCATAATTAACTCTGCTCCTTTTGGAGGAGCAGCGCAAGGTGTGTGCACATCTGCGTGAGGCACATGCGGATCCAGGGTGCGTGCATTTGAACTGCTGTCGGACGAGGTGGCCAGCACTGGCAGTTTCTTGTGTTTGTTGTTCTGGTTGTTTCCTGAAAGGCATCCAATGCCCAGCATTGTTGCAAGTTTTAAACATGCCAAGGAAATAATCCTACAAACTGGGCTGGATCGTGGCCCAAGCTCCACGGGCCCTTTTCATCCTCTTGCCGTGCTAGGTGTTTCATCATCTGTCTCTTGCTGGGAGGTGGAGTCCCATGGACCCCCACCATTCTTTCTTCCCTCCCAGCCCAGTCCTAGGGATTCCAGTGCTTAGGAAGAGTCTGTCTCTGTGGACCTCCAGTTGGCCAGTGGGAGGGATGACCCCTGGCAACCCTTCCTTCCTGATTCTGCCATGCCGCAGCCTGGTCTGGGAACTGGGTCATCCAGCATGGATGCGGGTAGAGCCCTCTGCAATCTCCCCACAGCAGGGAGGCTCAGGCCCTCGATGCTGCCCACCCTCGGGATTTGGAGACGCCAGCCTGCGCCTCAGCAGGCTTAGCACACCGGCCTCCATGGGACCTGGAGAAGGTCTCAGAGGCTGTGTGCCCAGGTTTCCGCATCTGTGGGGTGGGAAGAGTGTTGTTTAGATGACCAAATGGCGGCCTGGATGAGGCGCCCAGCCTGCAGTTCTGTAGCTCCCCTTGCCCCTGATGGCTGGTCTGGTGCCTTTGCTGATGGGAAGGGTCTGTCCTTGGAGCGAGGCTCTGGAGACTGTCCTTCAGACAGAGAAGCAGGGAGCTGGGGCCCTCACCCGGGCAGCTCCACCTTCCACTCCCCACATTCCTTCTATTACCCTGGCCTAGGTCGGGTCCCTGCCCCATGGCAATGGGACCCCTGGCCCGGATTCCCAGGGACTGCCCGTGCAGACAGCCTGGGACCCCGCGGTTGTCCAGACATAGCCTGGGAGGACGCACTGGAAGGCCCAGCAGTGGCCACACGCAGTGGTGATTCTCGGGCTGGGTCTGCTGGGGGCTTGGGCGCATCCAGCTGGCCTCCTCCCCGGGTCTGGAGTCACCAGGAACCCGGTTTCCGTAGCACTCGCCTGCCTCCTGGGGGTCCCGTGGCCAAAGCCCCAAGCTTTGCTGCCGGAAACTCAATGTGGAGCCTGAATCTCTGCCATAAAATGCCAAGGAAAACTTTCCACGACACTTCGGGAATTGTCACTTAAGAGGTGACTGTCAGTGAAATGCAGTGGTGATGGCTGACCCTGACGGTGGGCCTCAGCTCTCCCACCACTGTCCAGGTCCCTGGGCTGACCGAGCCTCCCTTGCTTGCCGAGAGGAGACTCCAGGGCGGAGGGTGTCATCCCCTTGAGAGGAGATGATGCCCACACCTACCCCATCTTCGCAGTGAGTGGCACTGGCCCAAGGACTCCAGAGGTCACTCTGAATGCACCCAGGAAGCCCCAAAGCCAGGCTTTGGGTTTCCAAAAAGGTTCTTGGGACCAAACGGAGCTCTGGTGAGTGCTGGTGCATGGATGCCAGGAAGCCCACTTCTCTAGGCTTTCCAGGAAATATGGAAATACCAGGATTTACTCCAAGTGAAGTCAGCAGTGAGAGGGAAAGTATTCCCGGCGAAAAGCTTCCCAATAGAAAGAAAATAATGAGTCAGGGACACACCACAGGAGAAACGAAACTGCTCACTTAGGTCTGTGTGAGAGGAACGGGGCCTGGATGTGTGATGGAAGCACCATGGCGCCGAGCGCCTGCTCTGAGCGCCAAGGAGGAAAGGGCCCTTGCTTTCCCCGCTCTGCCGTCTTGCACACACTCGTGGTTTTTTATCCCACAGACATTGGAAAGGAAAGATGCTTGTAACCTGCATTTCAGAAACTATCCACATTTTCATAGTGTAAAAGGATCGTTCCATATCTTCAAAATGGTATTTAGCAAGCACAGCGCAGACTGTGGGTGGCAGATGGAGCGTGCACAGCAGCCGCCTCCAGAGAGCCCCTTGCTCAAGGCAGCAAGAGCAGCACCGCTCCCAGCCACAGCACCCTTCCCAGCCACAGCACCGCTCCCAGCCACAGCACCCTTCCCAGCCACAGCACCGTTCC
>PVKV010026748.1:0-27474 GCA_004027835.1 Alouatta palliata
CAGCCTCCCAAGTAGCTGGGACTACAGGCACGTGCCACCATGCCCAGCTAATTTTTGTATTTTTAGTAGAGACGGGGTTTCACCATGTTGACCAGGATGGTCTCGATCTCTTGACCTCGTGATCCACCCGCCTCGGCCTCCCAAAGTGCTGGGATTACAGGAGTGAGCCACCGCGCCTGGCCTCCACTCACATTCTAACAGGGTGTTGGTGGTGGTCACGTTCAACTTCTTTCCTCCTCCTTACGTTGAACACGCATTAGAAAGAAACCAGTCACCACATACGCAAGATGAGCCAGTTTCCCGAACAGCCTGCCATGGTGTCAGCTGCGCTGCTGTGGGCTCCGCATATCTCATCTGCTGGGGCGCACTGCTGCAACTTTCATGCAGAACTTGCTTTCCATGTGTCACTCAGCTATGAGGATACGTCCTGAGAAATGCATGCTTAGCTGATTCTGCTGTGTGAGCATCCTGGATGTGCTTACACAGTCCTAGATGGTGCAGACTACCACACGTCAAGGCTATACGGTGCAGCCAGTTGCTCCTAGGCTATACACCTGCATAGCACGTTTCTGTACTGAAAGCTGTAGGCAATTATAACACAGTGAATACGTTAGTAAAAAACAGAAAGTTTAGTAAAAATATGGTGTAATAACTAAAAATGGGTCAGGTGAGGTGGCTCACACCTGTAATCACAGCACTTCAGGTGGGTGGATCACTTGAGGTCAGGAGTTCAAGACCAGCCTGGCCAACATGGCAAAACCTAGTTTCTACCAAAAACACAAAAATTAGCTGGGCGTGGTGACAGGCATCTGTAATCCCACCTACTCGGGAGGCTGAGGCAGGAGAATCGCTTGAACCTGGGACATGGAGGTTGTAGTGAGCCAAGATCGTACTACCGCACTCCAGCCTAGGCGACCGAGCAAGACTGTCTCAAAAACATAAGAACACCACCATCACCACAAATGTCTGACTAAATCTAAGCCAGGGCTCCATTTTGGGGCAGAGGGTAGGGTGTGGGTGTAGGGGACAGGGAATGGGCTCCAGCCAGCAGCAGCTCCATGTCCTGGTGGCACCTGAGCCATTCCCACTCCCATGCTGGGAGACCATCATCTAACCCTGATAACAACGCCCTCCTCTCAGAGCCTGGGGGATGAGCTGCCCAAGTCCACGAGGGTTCAGAACCTGGGCTCTGGAGATAGAACATTCTGGGCTCAGAGAAGCGAGGCCACTGCCCATGCTTTCCCTGGGCTCCATCCACTGTCTGAGCAGGGTCAGGTTGGGCTGGTTATGCTGGCAAAGACAGGGGAGGAGGACACACGGGCTGCCGGGACCTTGGGGTGCTTGACTGGGCACTGCTTCAAGGTATGGAGGATGGAGGCTAGTGTTGACATTGTAATGCTGACCTGTCTGCTCACCTGATTCAGGTGCTGAAGGACAGCTGATGCCCCTAATCTTTTATAGACTTGTGAAAGGAAAATAAATAGTAAGTCAAGCTGGGAACTGCTTAGAGCAAACCGGCCTCCCATTCTATTCAAGGTCACCCCTCTGCTCACTGAGATAGCTGGATATCTGATTACCTCCTTTGGAAAGGCTAATCAGAAACTGTTCCTCTTTCACCTGTGACCTGGAAGCCCCTTCCCCACTTCAGATCTTCCCACCTTTCCAAATGGAACCAATGTACTTCTTACATATACTGACTGATGTCTCACGTCCCCTAAAAACTCAGCTGTGCCCCAACCACCTTGAGCACGTCATCAGGATCTCCTGAGGCTGCGTCACTGGCCCGTCTCCTCAACCTTGACAAAATAAACTTTCTAAATTAATGGAGACTTGTCTCAAATTTTGGGGGTTCACAGACTCATGTGCAACAAGGGGTCTAACCACGACAGCTTCAGGGGGGTTTTCTTGTTAGCGAATGTCCCCTTCTGGAAAGGGGCGCACATACCTGCTTTCAGCCAGGAGATGGTAAGAGGTTCCCTGATCCCACCCACTACTCCTGAGCAGGATTTATCAGTACAGGAGAGTCAGGGCGTCTGACACCACTTCCTCCCTTACCTGGCCTCAGATTCTCCACACTTCATGTGAAAAACAAGTAGTTTAGACAGTTCCTCCTCAGAGAGTTTCACTTTGTTACAAACAAGGTGTTCTTCTCCAGAGGCCTTTACTCGCTTGTACTGTCTGTCCTGAAGTCTTATTTCCCTGTTCTTTGTCTAAAGTAATCTTGTCTGCCAATCTATCAGCCCCTCTGGCCCTGCTGTGCTCAGGCATGCCCGCCAAGAAACCACCCCCTCCCTGCTGTAACGGCTTTCCCCACTGAAACTGTTCTTCCCTGCGCTCTTCAAATTAGCTAGTCATGTTTAGCTTAGACTGTGCGGTCCGACCCCAACCAATAGGGGAATGACACTGGCTAAGGCCAGCTGCGTTAGGAATTAAAAACCCTTGCTCTCCTTTGTTTGATGTGCTCTCGCCATTGCTCCATTCATGAGACACACCATTCTATAGAAGTAGATCTGCCTTGCTGAGAAAATTTACGTTGAAGTGCTAGTCTTTTGCAGCACTGAAAATGTTTCTAAAAATGCATGATCTGAGCTATTAAAAAAAAAATTTCAGAGAGGCGAGTTTAACTTCTCTTTCTCCTCCTCCTTTTTTTTTTTTTGAGACACAGTCTCACTCTCTTGCCCAGGTTAGGGTGCAGCGGTGCAATCATGGCTCATTGCAGCCTCAACTTGCTGGGCTCAGGTGATCCTCCTGCTTCAGCCTCCCAGGTAGCTGGGACTACAGGTGCCCACCACTATGCCTAGCTGATTTTTCTATTTTCTGTAGAGATAGGTTTCATCCTGTAGCCCAGGATGGTCTCAAACTTGTGGGCTCAAGTGATCCTCCTGTCTTGGTCTCCCAAAGTGCTGAGATTACAGGCGTGAGGCACCGCTCCTGGGCCCCAAAAGAACTTCTTTTGCAGACACTAGGTCCTCAAACTCCGCTAAAACAATTTATTACCAAAGCACAGAGGTGTCAAGAGTAGGAGGGGTCCCCCCTGGGGGCTGGCCCAACCCCATCCAGCCTTGCTAGGACACTGGCTAGAGGGCAGGCCACAAGAGGGGGAACTTCACATTTGCTGGAGGGAAACTGGGGACCTCCCTGAGGCTAATCAGGACTGATGAGTATCCCAAAACCAGTGGCAGAAATGCACATTCCAGGGCTTGTTCTAGAAGCTTATCTGTGTTTAACAGCAGGCCTTGAGTCACATTGCTTCATTTTTTTCTTTTTATGTTGCACACTGCAAATGGAAAGTTCTGGAAGACAATAAAAATGGTTATGAGTGTCTCATTCATTCAAGGAACACCCTCTATGCTCTTACTTTGTGCCAGGCACCTTCTATGTACTGGGGATGTCATCATGACCATATGGGACGGGGAGCCCCTGCTGGGTTTAGGACACAGAAGAGGAGGGTAGAGACTACACGGTAAACACAGGCTTCCCTCCAGATGGGAACAAGGGCTAAGTGGAAACAGGTGACGTGATGAGCAAGTGGGTGGGAGGCGGTGAGAATGCCTCACAGAGGATGGGGAAGGCCTCAGGTCTTCAGCAGCAGCAGGTGGGTAAAACCAGGATGAGGGGAGCTTTCCAGATCTCGCGATGGTAAGGGCAGAGTTCCCAGGGTGGGGTCCAGCTTGGCCTGGTCTAGAATCCGAGGGGAGGGGGTGTGGCCGGCGCATCATGCACGGGGGAGGAAGGGAGCTCAGCCTCGGGCAAAGGCAAGGAGCTGCCATGAAGCTGAGGCGGGGCGACCTTCAAGGTGCTAGAAGATCACCAGGCTCCTTAAATGCCATGTCCACATCTCCCAAGCAAGGGGCTGAGCGACTAGGGCCTCCAGGGAGCGTGTGGGTGTGAGATGGTGGAGATCCTGGAAGGGCCGTCAGGTGTCGGGTTCTGAACGCCCTTTGTCCTGGGTGACAGGAAGGCACTGTGAGACAGGGCAGCACCGATAAATAGGATGGAGCCTCTGTCCTGTGCCATGCCAGAAAAGCAGAGACGCTAGAGTCAGATGCAACCCTGCCCTCGAGGAGCTCGCTGCCAGCAAGAGACTGTGACAAGTGACCCCATGATCGGCTTCATCTGGGACGGAAGATTTGGAGGAGGATGCTGAGGAGCATCCTAGGGCTTCCCACCTGGATTCCACCTACGGCACCATCGGGAGGCCAATGGGGTCATATGGTGTTGGGGAGGACCCCAAGCTGTCTGGCCTGGAAAACTGGGTGCACGGAGGAGGAGCTGTCTATCGAGCTGGAGAAGTGGGGAAGGAGTGAGCCTGGCTCAGAAGGTCATGACTTCACTCTTCGGGCGTCTGGTTGAGGCAGAGAGCCTGCTACTCCACCACAGAGAAAAGAGCCTCCACCCCTCAGCGCCGGCCCAGGCCGTGCGCAGGTGCTCTGTGAAGCGCTCGGCACACACGAGTCAGCTCACGCTTCAGCCTCGGGGATAAGGAAAGGTTGCGGGAATGAAGAAGCACATGTAATCAAAGCGCCCACAGGAAGGTGGCTGCACAGGGAGACAGGCCACCAAAAGGAGATGCTATCCAAGACCAGGACCTCGCAGTCGCGGCACTGCCGACCATTGGGGCCAGGGGACTCTTTGCTGGGGGGCAGAGGTGAGGACCGTGCTATGTGTCGCAGGATCCGGCAGCATCCCAGCCTCTACTGTCCCGAATCCCGATAACCAAAAATGTTTCCAGACACTGCCAAATGCCCCCCAGGGTGGTGCCCAGTTAGAAAAGCACTTAGCTTTGATTCCAGCCAGCCCTGATGAGAGAAAAGAAAACTCTGGGAGAGAGAAGGGGCCTGCAGCTTCTGCTCCTCTTCAGGACACATCTCTGCACCCTTGCCAAAATTTACTGCGAAGTTAGTCTGTCTTCGACCTTGCAAAAATTCCTGTACACTTACACACAGTGCTGATAGGAGTAAAGCAATCTAGTTATCACAGTCAAGATGACAGCTCCATCCACAGATGGCGCGTACCGGCTGGGCTGTGCACACACGGGCAGCATTGTTGGTAAAATAAAAATCTGAGAAACTAAGCAAACGTCCAGCCGCTGGCTGTGAGGAGTGTCCGTCACCCACATGATGGGGTAGTGTGTGCTATGAACAAGACCTGAAGGCACGGAGCAGCTGCCTTTTGTGTATGGGGGGCCTAGGGGGCCAGGCCAAAGGAAAGTAGAGACTACAGGTGGCCGGGTGGAAGGACAGAGGGAGTCACAGATGCAAGAAGGGACAGAGGAAGATGGCGAGAGACAGACAGATGCTATTTCTGAGGCCCTGAATCCGGTCATGCCTGAAACTCCCCCTTAGAATTTTCTAGCTACAACAGCCAATCAACTCCCTTTCTCTTAAAGCCAAGTTGAGCCGGGTTTCTGCTACTTGCTGTTCCCAGAGGTTGGAAAGTTCAAGGACCCTGTGGAGAAACCCAGCGTCCCCTGGGAAGCTGGGCCCTGGTATGAATGTGGAACAGCCTCTGGGAAGCGTCCCCTGGAGCCTGGGGCAGGGCTGTGGGGAAGGCAAGGGGTTAGAGGGATTAAAACTCACAAGCTCTTCCCACCTGGATTCCACCTAGGGCACCATCGGGAGGCCAATGGGGTCATATGGCGACACACGCAGATCCTGCAGCAGGGCTTCCAGGCTGTTCCTCAGCACGGTGTAGGGCGGCCTCTCCTCGTACTCGAGGGCCATCACCACCTTCAGGTACTTCTGCAGGGTCTCTGTGGTCAAGACAACCCCCAGCAAGGAAGAGTCTAAGAGGCATTCCCCAACCCTGAGCCTGGGGGTCTGCACCCAGAGGTGGAGGGCTGGGGGATTGAGGATGAGGGTCTCAGCAAAAGTGCGCATTTGCTTGGTGCCTGGCATTACCAGAGGACTTAAATATTTTTTTCCGTTTTGGAAAACGTCATACACAGGCACCAGTAGAAGGGCATGAACACCCAAGAACTCATCACTCAGTTTCAGCAATGACCACCTCACAGCCAACCTCATTTCATCAAAACCCCTCCCCTGGCCGGCAGTGTTTTAAAGCAAATCTCAGCTAGCAATGCAGTCCACCCGCATATAAATACTTAGCATGTATCTTTAAAGTGGACAGGCCCCGCCTCACCTCTACCTCCAACCACTGATTGACAGCTTAAAATCCTAGAGGTCCAAGATTTACAGAGGTAGAACTGGAGGGGAGCACCACTCAGGCAGCTGAGCCATGATCTGAACCCAGGGATTTAAATAATTCAAAAATGAGCCTTGGAGAGCCCAAGGGGACAAGCTATCTGTTTCTGCCTGCCCATTTCTGCCTCCAGCTTGGAGAAACGCATCAACACTCTTCAGAAGTACACTGCAAAAGACAACAGCAACGACGAACATCCCCAAGCCCAAGCAAAACAGCGCAAATATCCAATAACAGGGCCTGGATTTACAAGCTACTATGCGGCCAAACCATGAACATCGTGCAGCTGTCAATAACAGCTGTGGAGCATCTGTAAGGAAGGGCATGAAGGATGACCCCAGGGCTAAGTGAAAAAAGCAAGAGGTAGAATGAGATGTATGTAAGCCAAGTCCATCTTTTGGTCATAAAAATGGCCGGGCACAGTGGCTCATGCCTTGTAAACCCAGCACTTTGGGAAGTCGAGGTGGGCGGATCACTTGAGGTCAGGAATTTGAGACCTGGGCAATATGGTGAAATTCTGCTTCTACTAAAAACATAAAAATTAGCTGGGTGTGGTGGCAGACACCTGTAATCCCAGCTACTTGGGAGGCTGAGGCACAAGAATTACTTCAACCCGGGAGGCAGAGGCCGCAGTGAGCCAGGATCGTGCCACTGCACTCCAGCCTGGGTCTCAAAAACAAACAACAACAAAACAAAGCACAAGAAAACCCCAAAATAGTTTTGTGAAAAATAACAGTTTAACAGCTATGTATTTGTCTGTTTACTGTATGAAGAAGAATGTGGTGTGTGGGTCTGTAGTCCCGGCTGCTTGGGAGGCTGAGGTGGGAGGATGCAGGAAGACTGACGGCAGACCGCAGAGACTGTTTGTAGAGGTGGTGACAGCTCCTCCCATCCCTGTGTGAACAACCCTTTGCCATGTGACTTCGTTTCTCCCCTCCTAAGGGGGAGTCTGTTTCCCCATCTCTTGAGTCTGGACTGGCCTTGCCACTTGTTTTGATCCAGAAGATGTGGTGGAGGGGATGTTCTGGGACTCCCATGCTCTGCAGCTTCCATTCTTACCCCCTTGAAAAGCTGTCCTTATACTCCAAGAATGTTAAGGAAAAAAAAAAAAGAAAAGAAAAGCTGTCCTGATATCAAGTGAAGATGCTGTCTACCCTACTGGAGGCTGCATGACCCCGTTGAGCAGAGATGAGCCATCCCAGCTGAGGCCTCTTAGACCTGCCAGTGGCAAGCCAGTACTAATCACCACATAGGAGAGTGAGGAGCCACCTGAACCCTCCAGCCTCAGTACAGCCACTAGATACCTGCACTGGCATGAATGTTGCCTACTAAGACAAGCAGAACAACTGCCTGGCTGAACCCTGCTCAAATCGCTATCCCAAAGAATTGTCAATGAATAAAATGGGGGTTGTTTTAGGCCATTATGCTTTTGTAAAAACTGACATATAATAATTGTATTTGTGGGGTACACAATGACGTTTTGATACATACAATATATAGTGGTCAGATCAGGGTAATTAACATACCCAATGTTTCAAACAGTTATCATTTCTTTGTGTTAGGAACGTGAAAGATCCCCCTTCTAGCTATTTGGAAATGTATATTATTGCCAACAAGAGTCATCGTAGAGTGCTACAGAACACCAGAGCTTACTCCTCCTATCTAGCTGTAATTTTATATCCCTTAACAAATCTCTCACTATTTCTCCCTTCTCTTCCCTTTTCCAGACTCTAGCAACCTCTGCTGTTATTTTCACTTCTATGAGATCAACTTTTTTTTAGTTTCTGCATGAGTGAAGGTGATGAGTGTTCAATTTTCTGTTCCTGGCTTACTTCACTTAACACAATCACCTCCGGTTCCATCCACGCTGCTGTAAATAAAAGGACTTTGTTCTTTTTTTATGGCCAAATAGTATTCCACTGGGTATATATATCAAAGTTTCTTAAGTTTTTTATTGAGGCAGGGTCTCCTCATGTTGCCCAGGCTGGTCTTGAACTCCTGGGCTAAAACGATCCTTCTACCTCAGCCTCCCAAAGAGCTGGAATTAAAGGCGTGAGCCAGCGTGCCCAGCCTCATGGTTTATCTATCTATCCATTTGTTCAGGAACATTTGAGTGGATTCCATATCTTGGCTATTGCGAATCGTGCTGCAGTAAACCTGAGGGTGCAGATATCTCTTCAATTTCATCATTTCCTTTCCTCTGGACACATTCCCAGAAGGGAATGATGGATCATATGATATTTCTTAATTTTTTTTGAGATCAGAGTCTCACTCAGTCACCCAGGCTGGAGTGCAGTGGTGCGATCTCAGCTCATCACAACTTCTACCTCCTAGGTTCAAGCGATTCTTGTGCCTCAGCCTCCCAAGTAGCTGGAATTACAGGTGCGTACTACCACACCTGGCTAAGAGATGGGGTTTCACCATGTTGGCCAGGCTGGTCTCAAACTCCTAGCCTCAAGTGATCCTCCCACCTTGGCCTCCCAAATTGCTGGGATGACAGGTATGAGCCACTGTGCCTGGCCCATATATTGCTATTTGTAGTTTTTTGAGGGCCCTTCCTACTGTTTTCCACAGTGACTACTAGTTTACATTCTCAATAGGGTCTAAGAGTTCCCTTTTTTCTGCATTCTTACCTGGATTTGTGATTTTGTCTTTTTTGTAACATTCATCCTAACTGGGGTGAGATGACATCTCATGGAGGTTTTGAGCTGCACTTCTCTGATTAGTGATGTTGATCAGTTTCTCATGTATTTGTTGGCCATGTGTATGTCTTCTTTTGAGAAATGCCTGTTCAGCTTATTTTTGACCATACGTTTTGGGCGGTGGGTTATGAAGTAGTAGGTAACTGACACATACACTCACCACACCACTAACATGAACAGGGAGATCACTCTTCAAAGTATGGCTGGGAGTGGGCAGGGAAGGGAAACACTTTCACTGTTACACATTTCCGTTTGGTTTATTTTAGAAGCAAATATTATATTGGTACTTAGACTGAAACCCAATAAAGAAAAAAAGGAGGAAGTTTATAAGATCACAAAGGTGGAGGCAGTCTAAATGTTTCCCAATGCGGAAGTGGTTAAGTGAATTAGGGTATAGGCATGGACGGCTTGCCCACAGACAGACAGACAACTATTTTCAAACATTTTAAAATCGTGGCCTAAATTAGAAACACACTTTACATTAAAACCTGGTATTCACAGGCATACAAATATGTACCTCTGAAACCAATAATCACAAGCAACTCTTTAATTCCTGCAAGGCACTCATATTTTTTACTTGTTCTTTTTAACTTTTAAAATCCTGTTCCAGGCCCAGTAAATTGCTTTCATGACTGACTAACGAGCCATAATCATGGTTTAAAAAATACTGATATTGGCCAGGTGCGGTGGCTCATGCCTGTAATCCCAGCACTTTGGGAAGCTAAGGTGGGTGGGTGGACCACTTGAGGTCAGGAGTTCGAGACCAGCCTGGCCAACATTGTGAGACCCCTGTCTCTACCAAAAGTACAAAAAAACTAGCTGGGCATGGTGGCGGGTGCCTATAATCCCAGCTACTCAGGAGATTGAAACAGGAGAATTGCTTGAACCTGGGAGGCAGAGGTTGCAGTGAGCCGAGATTGCACCACTGCACTCCAGCCTGGGTGACAGAGTGAGACGCTGTCTCAAAATGAAAACAAAAACAAAAACTGATATTATGTGTATTTTAAGACAATTAAAAAAATACTGATAAAATTCTACAAGCATCAACATACAAAATCTCCAAGATTTTTTCTTTTTCTTTTTTTTTTTTTGAGACGGAGTTTCGCTCTTGTTACCTAGGCTGGAGTGCAATGGCGCGATCTCGGCTCACTGCAACCTCCGCCTCCTGGGTTCAAGCAATTCTCCTGCCTCAGTCTCCCGAGTAGCTGGGACTATAGGCACGTGCCACCATGCCCAGCTAATTTTTGTATTTTTAGTAGAGACGGGGTTTCACCATGTTGACCAGGATGGTCTCGATCTCTTGACCTCGTGATCCACCCGCCTCGGCCTCCCAAAGTGCTGGGACTACAGGCGTGAGCCACCATGCCCGGCCAAGATTTTTCCTTAAATTAAAAAAAAAAAAAAAGCAAGATAGAGACCAAGATGCATATACGATTATATTTAAAAATTAAGTGTGTGAGGCCAGATGCAGTGGCTCATGCTTGTATTCCCAGCACTTTGGGAGGCCAAGGTGGGTGGATCAGTTGAGGTCAGGAGTTTGAGACCAGCCTGGGCAACATGGTGAAACCCCACCTCTACTAAAAATACAAAAAATGAGCCAGGTATGGTGATGCATGCCTCTAATCCCAGCTACTTGGGAGGCTGAGGCACGAGAATGGTTTGAATCAGAGGCGGAGGTTGCAGTGAGCTCAGATTGGGCCACTGCTCTCCAGCCTGGGTGACAGAGCAAGACCCTGTCTTAAAAAAATTACCCTGTCTTCAAAAAAAAAGTTGTGTGTTTCTGTTTTGTTGTTGTTCTTGTTCAGAGGCACTTGTGAAATTTTTGACGATTTTTGTCTTTCTACAATGGGTACATATTACAAATGCAATCTGGAAAACTTAAAAAAAAAACAAGGGGTGTGAAGAGAGACCGCCCCAAGATGGATTTGAGCCACCAGGTCCCTCCTGTTCCCGCCTCCTTCAGGACATACCTGAGGGCCTGATCCAGGTACCGCAGGGTCCCACGAAGGGCCCCGGCTTATCAAGAAACCTGAAGAGACAGAGCACATGTGAAATGTCTTTTAGGGAAAGAAGAGCAACCTTTTAAAACAGATCGCCTAAGATATATACACAGTCCACTCTGCCATCCAGGGCAGTTATGTTCTTAAAGTCGCTGTGAACACTGAATCAACCAATCTGCTACCATTGCTCCCAGGGGAAACAGCGCTGGCTTCCTGCAAGCCTCTGCTCACACCATTTTCATCAGCCAATCGATACGGCTTGTTTTATGTATGTTTCTGTTGAAAGACATCTTATGTAATAGGTATTGTTGATTCATTAGCATTGAATTCTATTTTAATCTGAGATCTTTTTTTTTATTATTTTATTTTTTATTTTATTTATTTTTTTTTAGAGACAGGGTTTCACCATGTTGGCCAAGATGGTCCCGATCTCCTGACCTTGTGATCCGCCCGCCTCGGCCTCCCAAAGTGCTGGGATTACAGGCGTGAGCCACCGCGCCCGGCCCTAATCTGAGATCTTTAAGATGGAGAGGATCCCTTCAATGATGAGGAAAGATCCAAGATGGAAATAAAGATTTTATTACTTACAGGTCCTGGGGGCACACAACACACACAAAGGTCACACACACAGACACACACACGCACACACACACATGCACACTGGTCAGGGAGCTCGGGGCTACATGAGGGACCAATGTGTGGTATCCAAACATTTCGAGGGGGCTTTAATTAGTGGGTTCAGAGCAAGCAGGCTTGAGTTCCAGGAGGTCACGCTGTGCCTGAAAGGGGGTCACTGTGGCATCTGCACAGTTCACATGGGGTGTGGGGGCCAGCAGGTCTGTCAAGTAGGCTGCCTGTGGCTGTCCCATAAGGAGAGAGGTGGTCCCCAGGAGGCGGCTGCATAAGGGAGATATATGGGTCAACCACACAGAGGTACTGGGAGGAGGTGGAAAACTGGAAACTATGCTGAGGGTGACTGAGACCTGCTTCTGGCATGAGAAAGTTCAACTTACATTCAAATGAATGCCAAGGCAGCGTAAAATGGCAAAAGTTCCCCACAAACTCATGGCCTACAGCACCGTAGCTCATGCCTGAACAAAGCTGATATAACACACAAATTATTAACCATCTCAGGCTTCGGGACATCAGACAGCGCTTCAGCACTATGCTAGGTGGCTGTTTTATTTTTTATTTTTTTTGTGGAGACAGGGTCTCACTATGTTGCTCAGCCTGGTCTGATCCTCCTGTCTCTGCCTCCCCAAGTGTGAGATTACAGGTGTGAGCCACCACACCTGGCTGAGGCCATTTTAAATGGCATAATCACTGACAAAAGCATAAAAACAGGGAAAAATGCAGCATTAACTAAACAGTGAAAAGAACACTGGCGTATAGTATGAGGGCTGAAACAGGGCAGCAGAATGCTGTCTGGCTCCACTCTAGGCTGGGAACACGTGTCAGGTGATTAAAATTTTTCTCCACACTGTGTCTGCAAGCGCTCATGAAAGAACTTCAAGAATTGATATGGGGTTGCAAATAACTTTTAGTGAGTAGGAGAATTCATACATATGGACTCTGAATAATCAGGACTGACTGTATATGTACACACACACACGTGCATGCACGCACAACCCTCTTTAGCTGTTCAGGAAAAATCCTGATTCGCCCACTGACTTTGCTCCATCCTCCACGCCTAGCCCCTCCACTTTTCTGCCTGGTCCATCGGGCCAGCTCCCACCACCTGCCCAGTCACTGGGCTCTGACCTTGCCTTCGCCATCCCCAGCCCCACCCTCTGCTCAACTCTCTCTGCCCCATGTCTTCCTATGTCACATGGATCCGGGCCCAACTCAGGCTTCATCCTTTCTCCTTGGACCTCAGGTCCTCCCTGGCCTCCTGTGCATCCCCACGTGGTCCCAGAGGTTCTCTTTATACCTGTCCCTGCCCCTCCCTGCTCACAGCCCACCCTCCCTCCGTGGCTCCCCAGCACACACGGCCACCTGGCCACTCCTCTGGCTCCGTCTCCTCACTCCCTCCTCCCACTGCATGTCCCAGTCACACCAAAGGACTTCTAGTCCCACCAGGCCACACATCCCTCCACATTTCTGCCTCTGCGCCTATCGCTCTCACTGCCTGGGTGGTCTTCCCCCTCTGAGCTCTGGCAGGTGGCTGTTCTCCCTTTGAGATATAGCTCAAGGGCTTGGCCTCTTAGAAAGTCTTCCCCAGACCCCTCCAAGCAGAGGAACTCCGTCCCTCCCGGGCTTGTGTGTAGATCCTAGCTGTCCTACGGCAGCCATCAACATACATGCACAGGAAGGGCCAGTTGTGCCATCACCAGGATGTTGTGCGCTGCACAGCAATGCTGCTGCCGCTGACTGCCACGGGCTCTCCCTGATCAGCTGGGAGGCCAAAGAGCGGGACCAAAGCTGGCTCTTGTTTGTGCTTTGCCCAGCAAAGGGCCTTGAATGCCAGAAAGACTCAGGTACTTAAACTGCCTCTCCTCCTTCTTTTACTCATTCCTTCCATTGTGAACTACAATGTGCAAAAAATAAGTATCTGCTAAATGAATGGTAAAAGGCCATGTATATCAGTAAAACGTCCCAGCAGATGACATCTTAGGGAGGCAGGAAACGAATATGCAGCAACATTGCACGCCTGTGGTCCCCTTGGTTACTGTCTGGGCCAACAGACGCTGGGCTGGGGGTGATGATAGGTGTGTGGGGGACAGCCTCAACATCACCAGCTACTCTCCAGGGAGCATCTTCGTGCGTCCAGCCCTCTATGCTCATGGTCTGGAGCTGGGGCTGTGGAATTACTGTCATCCATGCTGGTATCACTGATCTGAGATCATTACTATGACCTGTCTGATTCACCCTGCACCATGTTGGCAAGTGCAGACCCTCCCTGTGAACCAGTCACATTCATCAAAAGACTCTTTAGATGGGGAGGTGTGAAAAGGGTAATATGACTGCTCCTAGGAGTTAGAAAGTGGAGTGCGGAGAAGACTCAACCCAGGGGAGCCTCGGGGACTGGTTTCCCTGACAACAGTGGAGTGCAGAGGCACCGTGGGTTGATTCTAACATGGGTGTCCAGGACAGCCACTGGCCTCAGGACCCAGGCCCTGAATGAGTGAGTGGAGAGGGTTCGGATCCATGCTGTCCTGTCTGCCTCCTGCTTGGCCACTAGGCCAGGCATCTCCCAGCTGAAACTTTCCGGCAGCCAGCGGTGGGGTCCTGTATCTCCCCTCTGCTCCCACAGTGCCTGGGCTACCTCCATCCTCACCTGCAGCTCCTGCTTCCTGTCTGGGTCTCCTCACAGCCCTGGAACCCCCTACACTGGGGCTGTGCCTGCCTGCCCTCCGTGTCCACACTGAAGCCTGGGCGGGGATCACGCATTCACTCCTTAGTTGTTCTTTGTTCCACTACACTTTTTCTTTCCTTTTTTTTTGGAGACGGGGTCTCACTCTTGCCCAAGCTGGAGTGCAGTGACACAATTATAGCTCACTAAAGCAACTTCCTTGGGCTCAAGTGTTCCTTCCACTTCAACCTCCTGAGTAGCTGGGACTACAGGCATGTGCCACCACACCTGGCTAATCTTTTTGTAGAGATTGGGTCTTGCCATGTTGCCCAGGCTGGTCTCAAACTCCTGCGCTCAAGCAATCTGCCCACATAAGCTTCCAAAGTGTTGGGATTACAGGCATGAGCCACTGTGCCAGATCTGCTACTATTTCTTGGGCACCTAAAATGTGTGCTCTCTGTTGCATCCAGAGAAGAATATGTGTATGTCACAGGGAACTGAGGCCTCCCATGCCCTCAGTCTCCCACCTTGGGACTGTCAGTGAGAGAAGTGAACCTTTCCTCATGGAAGCTGCAGTGTTTTGGGGTCTCCTCGTGAGAGCAGCTCAGTCTTGTCTTGAGCTAACCCATTAGAGTGTGTGAGGGAGCATTTCACTACTTTCACTCACACAGGGACATGGGCTCACTTGAGTGGGCCGCTCATTCTGTGACTCATTGTTTTCACCTGGCTTCATTTCAAAAGAAACCTTTGTCTCACTACTGAGCAGAAAACCAGCACCATCTGCCAAAGCTATTAAGTTAAAATAAGCTCCAAGAGAACGAGGGAATGGACTTGTGGTCCAGCGAGTGCTGGGGCTGGCTTCCCATGCAGAGACTGCCTGTGGAAGTCTAGGGGCTGAAGGCCTCTCTGTCTCTCCCTCTTCTGCAGGGATGTTGGGGCAAATTAGCACCAAACTGTGACATCCTTCTTGGTCACTGTTTCAAGCTTCATGGTCCTTCAGGGGGCAATTCACCTGTCATCATAGCCCTGAGACCTGCCCCGGACATTAGACCTGTAAGTGTGCTGCACATCCCCACCCTAACAGTCCCACCAGTGGACACCCAGGACCTAGCCCCACGACCCCCATGAGTCTAACCTCTGAGATGCCGTGTGTTTCACCCCTTAGCTCCTGTCTCCCCCACCAGGATGTGAGTTCCCTGAGGGCAGGAATTTGTGTCTTACTTACTGCTGTATCCCCAGGGTTTAGAATAGAGCCTAGCACATGGTAGGGTTCAGTATTTGTTGAGTGAAGGTAGGGTGGGTCCAGGCATCACCAATTCACCCTCATGAGCCTCCTACAAGGCGGAAGCAGCATGGAGGTGACAGGGGCTGTCTCTGGAGTTGAATGGCCTGGGCTTAGTGGCTGTGTGACCTGGGCTCATTACCTAAGCTCTCTGTGCCACCGATAATGAGAGCACGCAGCTCAAAGCAGTCGAGAGGATGCAGGGGAAGCACTGGGTGCAGTGCCCTGCACAGACAAGCATATGATAAATGTTAGCTCTGAACAGTCACTAGGAGGAAGTCAAAACGATAAGACACATCCCCTTGTCTCAAGGAGGAAAAAATTCTGGGCATGGTGCCACTTATGCCAATTAAAGACACCCCCAAGAACATGATATAGTTTTTAAGGACACAGATGCATCTAAATAAAAACATTTAGGAGTATTCAGAAGTAGTGAACTAGCTGTGTCGCTAAAGTTAAAAATATAGCATTGAGTAAAAGAAGGCAAGAAACAGCATAAGGTTTAGAGCATAGTACCATTTATACAAATTAAACACACATACCACCATATATAGTTCAAGGACACAGACACATCTATACAACATTGATTTAGAAGCAGGAGCCAGAAGCAGTAAACTCGATCCACATGTAGGGACAGGGTTAAAGCTGCAGAGAGCCAGAGACAGATGAGATGCAGAGCAAAACATCACTTATACAAATCACACACCGCACCACTGCCAGCATGCGAATTTGAGGGTACAAATACATCTAAGTGAACACCTCAGCAGAACACACAATAAGTGTTCTTAAGAGGCTGTCCACGGTTGAGAGAAGGAAGTTGGGAGATACAAAGGGAGTTAAATGAGAGTCTTCACATGAGGGAAGGACTGGGAAGGACTTCACGGCACACTAAGGACTGGGAAGTGTGAGGGATTCGATGCTGTTCATTGGAGGGATCACCCTGTTCCCACTCTATATATACACTTTCCCAGATAATCTCATCCTCTCCTGGGGCTTTAACTGATAGTTCCTGAGATATTTCTGGGGTCTGAGTCTCCCTTTAGACTTTATTCCTACACTTCAGATGTAGATGGCCAGCTGCCTCCCAGATGAGTCAGGCAACTCTTTTTTTTTTCCCCCCTGAAACAGAGTCTTACTCTGTCACTCAGGCTGGAGTGTAGTGGCATGATCTCAGCTCACTGGAATCTCCACCTCCCGGGTTCAAGCAATTCTCCTGCCTCAGCCTCCCAAGTAGCTGGGATTACAGGCACCCGCCATCATGTCCAGCGAATTTTTGTATTTTTAGTAGAGATGGGGTTTCACCGTGTTGGGCAGGCTAGTCTTGAAACTCCTTACCTCAGGTGGTCCGCCTGCCTCAGCATCCCAGAGTGTTGGGATTACAGGCATGAGCCACTCTGCTCAGCCTGGGCAACTCTCATGTCTGAAGTGCACGCCTAGGGCCAGCTATCCATGGTCCTTGGTGCTGAACACACACCTTAGTGCCTCCTTTTGTGCCCAGCGACCCACTGTCCCTGGTGCTGAACCCACATCCCTGGTGCTTCCTTTTTGCGCCCAGCAACCCGCTGTCCCTGGTGCTGAACCCTCATCCCTAGCACTTCCCTTTTGGGCCAGCTGCCTGCTGTCCTTGGTGCTGAACACACACCCTAGTGTCTTCCTTTTGGGCCCAGCTGCTCCCTGTCCCTAGTGCTGAACACACACTCCTAGTACTCCCCGTGTGTCCAGCTGCTCAATGCCCTTAGTGTTCAATCTCACCCCAGAAATTCCCCATGTGTTCCGTTACACACTGTTTTTGGTGCTGAGTGTTTAAACCAGCACTAGTAGGACCTGGTCGTTTACACACAGAGGTGAAAGCACTGATGTGGTGGTGTGGACACTGGGTGGCTAGAACCACCAGTGCTGAGGCAGGGCCTGGGCCTATCCTGCTCAGGTTGCCTGCGTGTTTGTGATGAAGCTGAGTCATAGTGTCCCACACACGATGAGCATTTTCTACGAGCCAGGCACTATGCTAAGTTTTGTGTGTACCTGACTCCCCTGAACCCTTCCACAGCCCTGTAAAGCAGGAGCCAGTAGGAAACCATCTCACGGAATAGGACACTGAGGCTTGCAGACATTAACACCCACAGTGGTGGAGCCACAGTCTGAGCCCAGGCAGCGTGGCTCAGAAACCCCTGCCTTACCTGCTGTGTGGACAGTATATACCTGTGCAGCACAGGCCTGGTCAGCTCAGAGGACTCCAGCTCTGTTGGATGCTACCTCCCTTCCCCTCCTGCTCCCTGTTGGGTTCTGGGTTTCTGCCCATCTGCAGGGGTTCTGGGCCAGTGCTGGGTTCTGCTGATCCCCAGACTCACTTCTGTTTTTGCTTCATGATGTCCTCAGTGTCGGGAAGGCAGTTTGTCCATGGCAGAAACCCGTAGAGCCACTTCAGCATGCAGTAGCCCAGGCTCTGGAGGTCGCTGCGGCGGGAGGGCCCTGGGCAGGGAGGGGTAGAGGTGGTGGCTCAGTCTGAATGCTACACTAACCGATGGGTTCACCCCCTTCCTTCCCCCGACTCACTGGCTCAACGATGCACTCACGCATGCAGCCTTCCAGCCATATGGCCTGTTTCCTCCGCTCATTCACTTTCATGAGTAGGTAGAAGTTGACTCTCATTCTCATTCTCTCTCAGTCAACCATCCCCTCAGCCCCTTTCACCAGCTCATCCTCATCCACTCTTCTTTCATTCATGCACTCATTCAATGAATCCTCAGCGTCTGTGTGCCAGGCACTAGCTCACGCTCTGAAAACCCAAACCAGGATCTTGTCGAGTCCCAGCCCATGACAGCCTAGTGGGGAGACAGCTATAGCGTGGGACTACCTGAGTGACAAACGACACAGAACAGAGCACACGAGAGCCCAGAAGGATGGGCATCAAACCCAGCCTCAGTGGGGGAAGGCACGGAAGACTCTGACAGTTTATTTTCCTTATGCTTCCTGAGCCACTTAATTTAGACAATGCTTTGTGTAAGCACTCAACAAGTACTACTTGTCCATGCTGGCCTTCCACCATCTGATGCCCAAGGAAGGGGTGCTATCCCTACCTGGGAGAGCTCAGTCTGGTGGGAGGATGTGGTGGGCATGTGGATGGCCACAATGTAAAGGATATGAGAAAGAGAGGCTCAAGAAATCTGCCCTGGGCTCTCTTCTCTCTCTACACTTTCAGTGGATGATCCCATGCTCTCCCAGGGCTTCGGCTGATTAACTCCTAAGATACTGAAAAGCCTCTGTGCAGTTCCCTCCCACAATTCAGACGTGGTTGCCAACCACCTCCTCAACAGCCCCTCCTGGATGACTCCTAGGCAACTCTCATCTTCTAAGTCCTCACCAGATCCTGAATTTCAACCTCTGGAACTCAGGGCTCCCCAGTGCCCAGCCTCCCGCTGTCTTTCTTTGGTGCTGAACCCCGCAGTTGGCACGCTGTCCGTGGTTCTGACCCATGTCCTGGCGCCCTTAGTGCCTGTCCTGTCTGGCCACCTGCTGTCTCTGACTGTGAACTTCTAGAGCTGCCCTTGTATGAGAGGCGGGTCTCTGTGGTCCCAAACCCTTCCCTGGCTTCGTACCACATCCCCTGTGCAGGTCCATGCTGATGAACTCAAGGTCCCCCTCGTGAGGGCTCCTGCTGCCTTCCACATAGGCCACATGTTTGCCACTTGGGCAATAGCGGAAGGCGAAGCCATAGCCTGCCAAGGTCACCTATGGACACAGGGAAAAGCCATACAAATTGGAGGTTAGGAGTGCAGAAGTCAGAGATTTCCACTGTAGATGCAACTGAAAACAACCATTCTATCAAAGATGACATTTTTCACTTACAAAACTAAGCCATGCACACAGTAAAAATGAGGTAAAGTAAAAAGACCCCAAACCAGCCATCCATATTTCCTCCCAGACCCCAAAACCCACTGCCCAGAAATAACCACTAGTAACAGTTTCTTATGCATCATTCCAAATTGTTTCCTCTAAATAACCAGGTACACGTATGGGGAGGGGGCTCTTGTCTTCCAGAGGCCTCACATCAGACCTCCCATTGGGCACCAGCACTTAACATTTTAATAGTGGTTCTGGGCATTAATTTTGAAGCCAGATGGTCTGAGTTCAAATGCCAGCTCAGCCTTCTGGTGGTGATATAACCTTGGGCAAGCTAAAACCACTTCTCTCTGCTATGATTTCTCCATTTGTAAAATGATAATAGTAAGAGTCCCCACCTCAAAGGGTTCTTATGAAGCTTAACTGAGTTTAAAACAAAAATTAAGTGATTTTCTGCCTGATACACAAAGTTAACCACATCTTCTTTTTTTTTTTTTTTTTTGAGACGGAGTTTCGCTCTTGTTACCCAGGCTGGAGTGCAATGGCGCGATCTCGGCTCACCGCAACCTCCGCCTCCTGGGTTCAAGCAATTCTCCTGCCTCAGCCTCCCGAGTAGCTGGGACTACAGGCATGTGCCACCACACCCAGCTAATTTTTGTATTTTTAGTAGAGACGGGGTTTCACCATGTTGACCAGGATGGTCTCGATCTCTTGACCTCCTGATCCACCTGCCTCGGCCTCCCAAAGTGCTGGGATTACAGGCGTGAGCCACCGCACCCGGCCCCACATCTTCTTTTAAAAATATTTATTTACTTATTTATTCTGAGATGGGGTTTCACTCTGTCACCCAGGCTGAAGTGCAGTGGCAAGATCATGACTCGCTGCAGCCTCCTAGGCTCTAGTGATCCTCCCATCTCAGCCTCCCAAGTAGCTGGGACTACAGGCACGCGCCATCACGCTCAGCTAATTCATTGTATTTTGTGTAAAGATCGGGTTTTGCCCTGTTGCCCAGGCTGGTCTTGAACTCCTGGGCTCAAGTTCCTCCTGCCTTGGGCTCCCAAAGTGCTGTGATTACAGGCATGAGCCATTGTGGCCAGTCCATGTCTTCTTTTCAATGGCTGCATCTTATTAAACCATATGGATATGGACAGCTGTTGGTTTTGTCTATGTAAGACCTATACACGTCTCCTGCTCTCCGTTTTTCTGTTCATAGTTTGTGACATTCATTAAATTATTATTATTATTTTTTTTTAATTTTTGTATTTTCAGTAGAGACGGGGTTTCACCATGTTGACCAGGATGGTCTCGATCTCTTGACCTCGTGATCCACCCGCCTCGGCCTCCCAAAGTGCTGGGATTAGAGGCGTGAGCTACCGCGCCCGGCCATATTTTTTCTTTTTTTTTACATTCTGAGACAGGGTCTCACTCGGTCACGCAGGTTGGAGTGTAGTGGCATGATCATGGCTCATTGCAGCCTCAATCTCCTGGGTTCAGTAGATACTCCTACCTCAGCCTCCCGAGTAGCTGAAACCACAGGTGTGTGCCACTACACCTGGAAAGGTTGTTATTTTTTTATTTTGTAGAGACAAGATCTCCCTATGTATCTCAGGCTGGTCTCAAACTCCTGGACTCAAGTGATCCTCCCACTTTGGCCACCCAAAGTGGTGGAATTACAGGCATGAGCCATTGGGCCTGGCCATGATGGTCATTTTTATGTGGCAACTTGACTAAGTCATGGGGTGCCCAGACATTTGGCCAAACCCTATTCTGGGTGTGTCTATGAGGTGTTCTGGGTGAGATGAACATTTGGGTTTGTAGACTGAGTAAGGTAGATTATTCTCCTTAATGTAGACGGGTCTCATTCAATCAACTCAAGATGTAAACAGAACAAAAAGCTAAGTAACCAGAAGCTCCTCCTCCCTGACTGCCTGAGCTAGGACATTGGTTTTTCCTGCCTTTGGACTTGAACTGAAATAAAAGCTCTTCTTGGGTTTCAAGCCTGTTGGCCTTTGGACTGGAACTTACACCACTGGCTCTCCTAGTCTCCAGACTGCAAACTGAAGGTCTCAGGACTGCAGAGCTTCCATCCAATTCCTTACAGTTTTGTCACCATGAGGAACTTCTGCCCGACAACAAGCAGTGCAGAAGCAAGAGGAGCCCAGAGATGGGAGAGCTGGCTTCCCAATGACAGGGCTTGAGCTCCCGGATCCTGCCATGCCCAAGACAGTGCAGTCCTGGATTTCTCCATTCCATGGACTAATTGCACACACTCCCTTTTGGTTTTTGGCTTAAGGCATGTTAAGTTGGGTTTCTGTTATCTGCAACTGTAAGAATTATTAGAAGTTTAAATACTTTACTATTTAACCAGTATCCTACTTAAGGTGTTTCCCATTTTACTATTACAACCAACGTTGCCAGAAACATCTTGTACACGTATCTTAGAACAATCCTATGAATATATAGATAGGACACCTTCCTAAGACAGAAACTGGTAGATCAAAACACAGGTGCATTTTGGCCAAGTGCCGTGGCTGAAGCTTGTAATCCTAGCACTTTGGGAGGCGGAGGAGGGTGGACCACCTGAGGTCGGGAGTTCAAGAGCAGCCTGGCCAACATGGAGAAACCCCGTCTCTATTAAAAATACAGAATTAGCTGGGTGTGGTAGTGCAAGCCTGTAATCCAAGCTACTTGAGAGGCTGAGGCAGGAGAATCGCTTGAACCCGGGAGGCGGAGGCTGCGGTGAGCCGAGATCTTCCCACTGTGCTCCAGCCTAGATGACAAGAGTGAAACTGTGTCTCAGAACAAAAACAAAAACAAAAAACAGGCGCATTTAAATTTTGACTGTTATTGCCAAATTGCCTTCCAAAAATGTTTCCCTATTCATGCTTCCAACAGTGTATGAAGAATTCCTACTTCCTTAAATCCTTACTAGCAACAGATATTATTTTCATTCTTAATTCTGTCCATCTAAAGGGTGAAAAATAGCATCTTGTTTTAAGTTACATTTCTTTTTTTTTTTTTTTAATATTTATTTATTTATTTAATTTTTTTGAGACAGGGTTTCACCATGTTGACCAGGTTGGTCTCCATCTCCTGACCTCATTCATGATCCACCTGCCTCAGCCTCCCAAAGTGCTGGGATTACAGGCGTGAGCCACCGCGCCCGGCCCATTTCTATGATTATTAAGGAGGTTGAGTATCTTTTCGTATATTTAGCTAGGCCTGTGGATTTCTTTTCTCATGAATTGCTTATCCTTTGTCCATTTTCCTACTAAGTTGCTTATCTTTTATTTATTTGAAGCAGCTCTGTATATATGATGCACAGCAAACCTTTGTCTGTAATAAGCACTGTAAAATTATTTTAGAGATGTGGAGACAGATGGGAACCTGAGTCCAGAGACCTTCCAGCATGGGTAGGAGCTGCTCTTACCTGGCTCCAGTCCTCTGGATCCACAAAAATATTTTCAGCTGTCACATTTCCGTGAACATACTCATTCTCATGGAGAAACTCCAGGGCATCCAGCTGCGGGAAGAAAGAAGCAAGCCAGCGTCTGCATGAGCAGTACAACTAACTAACAGAGAGGCGCTCTGGTGCAGACCGGGGCAGGGAAGCCCACTGTTAACGACTGGGGTTGTCCGTCAGTGTGACCGGGATGAAACCTGACTAAATCCTGGGCAGCATGAGGAGCCTGCTGTGACAGCATACTGAACACACCTCTAATCAGGCTCTCAGAGAGCTCCCCAGTCGAGCTAGCTGGAGGCTTCCCATCTACTACTGTATCTCTCAGCTGATGGTAAACTCAGCAGAGGGAGAAGGGGTTAATGACCCTCTGCAAAAATGACTCAGCACCTGTGAATATCAAAAAGCTCTTTTCACCTGTCCTAGAGAGCAGGAAAAAATTTTGTTAACATTTGTAAATTTGTAATGATCTCCAGCTGTCCCATGGAGTTTTTGTGGGGAGTGTGTGTGTGTGTGTGTGTGTGTGTGTGTGTGTGTTTGAGACAGGGTCTCACTCCTGTTGCTCAGGCTGGAGTGCAGTGGTACAATCACTGCTCAATGCAGCCCTGATTTCCCAAGCTCAGTTGATCCTCCCACCTCAGCCTCCAAGTAGCTGGGACTACAGGTACACACCATCACACCTGGGCAATTTTTTGTATTTTTAGCAGAGAGGGTGTTTTGCCACATTGCCCAGGCTAGTCTTGAACTCCTGAGCTCAAGTGATTCACCTGCCTCATCCTCCCAAAGTGCTGGGATTACTGTGTGGGCAGCCGTGCCTGGCCAACTCTTAACTGTGCCTGGTGCCTGAGTGTCAGCTACATTCCGCTCATATCCCCTGCCATGTCTGTCAGTGAGCCAGCCCCCAGTGTGCCGTGGAAGGAGGTGGGGGCTGGATATGTCAATGACTAAACAGCCTGCCAAACTAGGGTCTCATGCAACCTCCCTGACGCAGGAGCTGAGCAACTTTTGGGTACGCACCAGCCGGTAGGCCACCTGCAGCACAGACCTCTCTGACAGCACATGCTTTGGGCTGACGTCCAGGGCCGACTGAAGGCTCCTCCCCAGGCTGGGTAACACCAAGAACCTGGAAGACACAAGCACCCCAGGAGGTGGGACATGAGCTGGGGAGAGAGGAGTACAGACTGCCAAGGATGGACTGCAGCGGGAGCTGCAAGGTCCTGGTCCCAGATGAGATGAAAGGTTCTCACCGGCTGGGCAGCAAAGTGGCTCAAAACTACGAGAAGGCAGGAAGCAAAGAACTGGCCCACGGCTTCAGGGTCCAGCCATGCCTGGACACACGACAGGAAGAGGAGGAAAGGGGCCAGCGAGGCAAGCAGTGAGTGGAGCAGCTCACCTGTATTTGTCCTGGTGAACACCAAAACCCACGCAGGTGGGGATGGCCAGTAGCGGGGTCGAGTACAGCTTCTTCCACTTGTTGACTGCAGAAAGCAGGGGCTCGAGGTTAGAACCCACCTGCTCCCAAGCCCATGGCAACAACAGCCTGTTCTCAGAGCAGAAGCACAGAGTGCCCAGACTGCCTCTGAGTCTCCTTGTTGGAGCTGACAACACTGTGGATGGGTGACAGTGGGAAGGAGGTGGTGATGGGGCAGGCATGGATGACCCATGCATGTCTGTGATCCAGGTCTGCAGGTGACAGGGTGAACGTGGTGGCTCTGGAGGAAGCAAACACAAATCCGGAGTGCAGGGAAACGATAATGACAAGGTCACTTTCGAATCCACACACAGAGCTAACGAGATCAATACGTGCCTAACCTAGCCATGACGTCACCAGAATGTGCCACGGCCTGTCTTCCAGATCTCAGTGGAGTGGACGAGAACCAACGGCAAGCTGACACGAGTTTAACAGCTAGCTGTCCAGGGAAGGCAGTCTGATTGGTAGCAATTGCTCATTTCTTTTTTATTTGAGACAGTTTTGTGTCACCCTGGCTGGAGTGCAACGGTGCAATCTCAGCTCACTGCAACCTCTGCCTCCTGGGTTTAAATGATTCTCCTGCCTCAGCCTCCCGAGCAGCTGGGACTACAGGCATGCACCACCATGCCTGGCTAATTTTTTTGGTATTTTTAGTACAGACGGGGTTTTGCCATGTTGGGCAGGTTGGTCTGGAACTCCTGACCTCAGATGATCAACCGCCTCAGCCTCCCGAAGTGTGGGGATTATAGGCGTGAGCCACCGCGCCCGCCCACATTTGCTAATTTCTACAGTGTAAATATTCCTGCTATGGCCAACTCCAAGCTACCAACGTGGCATGACTGGAGGTGGGTGGGGGAGATGTACAGGGGAGGCTGTCACGCAGCGTTCTCACCCACAGAGACAACCATGCACGCAGCCTCGCTGGCAGAGGTAACAGGACATGCAGGGAAATGATCAGAAAGCAATGAGTTTCTGAGGGGTCATTACCTTTGTTTTTTAATATAATTTATTTGTAACACTATATACTTTAATTTCTTCTTTTTTTTTTTTTGTATTGAGACTGAGTCTCCATTGCCCAGGCTGGAGTGCAGTGGCACGAACTTGGCTCCCTGCAACCTCCGCCTCTCAGCGATTCTCCTGCCTCGGCCTTCCACGTAGCTGAGGCACGTGACACGTACATGTACAGGCATGAGCCATCATGCTTGACTAATTTTTGTATTTTTATCAGAGATGGGGTTTCACCATGTTGGCCAGGATACTTTCAAACTCCCGACCTCAGGTGATCTACCCGCCTCAGCCTCCCAAAGTGCTGGGATTACAGGCACGAGCCACTGCGCCCGGCCTACATAATTTCTAATACCGGCTGTAACAACCAGCTTGTCATTTTCCTGAAAATTGAATTTTTTTTTCTTTGAGACAGGGTCTGGCTCTGTTGCCTGGGCTGGAGTGCAGGTGGCACAATCACAGCTCACTGCAACCTCCGCCTTCCAGGCTCAAGCAATCCTCCCACCTCAGCCTCTTGAGTAGCTGGGATCATAGGCGCGTGCCACTACACCTGGCTAATTTTTGTTATTTTCAGTAGAGATGGCGTTTTGCCACTTTGCTTAGGCTGGTCTCAAACTCCTGGGCTCAAGTGATTTGCCCGCTTTAGCCTCCCAAAGTGCTGGGATTATAGGCGTCAACCACCAAGCCCAGACTAAAAATTTAATCCTTGGCTCCCAAGAGCTGGTGTGAACCAGCCACAACACACACTGAGGCCTCAGGGGGTTATGGGCACAGACGGGAGCAAACCTGGGCCTTTAATCCGAACCCACCTTTCTCACACCTACAGGCAGAAACCAGGAGGAGTGACCAAGCTGGCGCCCCCCACTCTCCCCTCCTTGCCCAGTTCCGTCAGGTACCTTGCAGAGGCTTGGCAGCCCGCTGGAAGAAGTTCTGCTCATTGAACAAACGCCCATCCTTGGCATCCTGGTGGGGGACAGAAGGGGCAGAAGGCTGTCACACTGAACTCTCAGACAAGGGCCCCCAATCCCCAGTGGCAATTTATTATTCCAGGATAATGCCCTTGATGACCAGGTTCCTCATCAAGTCCCCCACATCAGAGCCAGATTCCTCAGGTGCTGCACACAAACACACAAAGAAAAACACGCAGCAGTGAGCTACCTCCCAGTACCCAGGTTCCTCTTCTTTCTTTTATGGTAAGAGCCACAGTGTTCCCTAGAATGTGGCCTTCAGCTTAAAAACTATGTTTCCCAGCCTCCTTTGCAGTGAGGAATGAGCACATGACCAAGTTCTGGCCAGTGGGGATGTGAATAGAAGAAATGTGGGCAACGTCCAGGTTATGCCCTTAAAAGGCTGGGACAGGCTCTTCCTTTTCTCTTCTGTTCCAGTTGACTGTAATGCAGATGTAATGGTGGGAGCTGAAGCGAAGAGTTGGAGGTTATACGTTGAAAATGTTGGTGCAAAAACAGAAAAGGAAACTGGACCCCCTTGTTTATGAAACAATCCTATCAGCCCTGGAAAACTGCCCCCGACTTTTAAGTGAAAAAGCAATAAAGTATCGTCTTAAGCCATTATTAATATTGGGTATTTGTTAAAAATAACACCAAATAGCCAGGTATGGTGGCTCATGCCTGTAATCCCAGTACTTTGGGAGGCCAAGGCAGATGGATTGCTTCAGGTCAGGAGTTCTAGACCAGTCTGGCCAACATGGCGAAACCCCAACTCTACTAAAAATATAAAAATTAGCCAGGCGTTGCGGTACACGCCTGTAATCCGAGCTACTTGGGAAGCTGAGGCAGGAGAATCGCTTGAACCTGGGAGGCAGAGGTTGCAGTGAGCTGAGGTTGCACCTCCAGCCTGGGTGACAGAGCATGACTTCGTCTCAAAAAAAAAAAAAAAAGCACCAAATATTTTAATTAAATACAACTAGTGCAGCTGGATTCTTAAGAGTACAGGGTCAAACAGATCTCGGTTCAATTTCCAGCTCTGCTACTCATTCATTCATTAATTCATTCTTCCTACAAAGCCTCCATTGTATGCCATTATTCTGGACATTGGGGATATAGTGGTGAACAAAGCAACACCCATGCTGGGTGCACCCAGGCAAGTGACTGAGTCTCCATTTCCTCATCTGTTCACTGGGAACATGAGAGCCATCCCATAGGCTTGTTGAGAGAATTCAATGACATAGTAAACACACACACACACACACACACACACACAC
>PVKV010026749.1:0-27472 GCA_004027835.1 Alouatta palliata
TGTGATTTTTGCACATTGATTTTGTATCCTGAGACTTTGCTGAAGTTGCTTATCAGATTCAGGAGATTTTGGGTTGAGACGATGGGGTCTTCTAGATATACAATCATGTCGTCTGCAAATAGAGACAATTTGACTTCCTCCTTTCCTATTTGAATACCCTTTATTTCTTTTTCTTGCCTGATTGCTCTGGCTAGAACTTTCAATACTATATTGAATAGGAGTGGTGAGAGAGGACATCCTTGTCTAGTGCCTGATTTCAAAGGGAATGCTTCTAGTTTTTGCCCATTATATCAGTTTTATTAATTTGACTTATTCTCCTCTCCCTAAATTTTGCCAACAGGATAAATATTGTATGGAAAATGTCTCAAAGAATTAAGAGTGCATACAAATTTTATTGTTCTTTTTCTTCAATGACTTAACCTCTATTTCTAAGAAAGTCTTCAATCTAACAATCCCTTTCATTTCCTCAGCCCCAGTGCAGCTGCCTTGTCCCCAGGGTTTCTAACACTCTCAGGATGTGGGTTTTCACACTGTGTGTCATGCACAGTAACACACAGCCATGTCCTCAGAACTCAGGCTGCTCAGTTCCATGTAGGCTGTGTTTGTGGACATGTCCCTGCTCATGGTGACTCTGCCCTGGAACTTCTGTGCATAGCCTGTGTTACCATTGCTGGGCTCATCCATCCCATCCACTCAAGCCTTTGTCCAGGGACTTGCTGCAGCCAGTGCAGGTTGTAGTCAGTGAAGGTGTTTCCAGAAGCCTTGCAGTAGATCTTCACTGAGGCCCCAGGCTTACTCACCTCAGCCCCAGACTGCACCAGCTGGACCTGGGAAGGGGCACCTGTGGAAAGGACACAGGAGTGAATAAAATCCTCTTTGGCTGAACTAGGATCCCTTCCTCAGCTTTGGGACTAGGAAGCCCCTTACCAGTAGCTGCTGCCACCAAGGATAGAGTCCTCCAGGTCCAGTCCATGGTGATTAGCTGTTCTCCCAGAGGCTTCTTTAGAAGGGGGATGTTGTTTGTGGGTGACGTTCTGAGGGCACCAACATAACCAGATTTATATCAGGAGACCTCAGGATTTTTGCATATTCATGAGGCAGGATATTTCTCAAAGCTTGATCCAGGATGAGAAACAACATAGGTGCCACATCAGCCATACAAGATCATGTTGCTAAGTCCTAATCCTGCTTGAAGAAATGCATCCCCTACCCCATTTCTAAGCTTTCTTTGGACAGCACTCTTCCCACTGAAGAACAGGCCCCAACTCAGGATGTGCTCTTCACTGTGAACCCACATTTTATTGGCATAGGGATTACATGGGTTGTTTCTGGGACCATCACTGTCTCTGACATTGAGCAGGGACCTTGACTCCATCCTAGTCCCATTAGAAGCAGTCACAGCTCACTGGTAACACTGAAAAGTAGCCACTAGTTATCTCACATGAGTGTCCAGCAGGCCCTGTGGACAGTCCTGAGATCTGCTGGGCACTCCCAAGACAGGGTCCCCATCACCTACCTGAGAGTCCTGAGCTCAGGCTCTTCAATAGAAAAACTCTTGGCTTACTGATTTGCCCCATGATGTGTGATTGGTCCTGAGTTTTCCCTCTCACCAAGAAAAAGAATTTGAGTTTCTTGATAAACTCATAGCTACTAAAATAATTACCAAGTAATTTGTGTTTTTAATAAGTTTGGGTTTTTTCAACTCCATTACAGAGAATTATTGGAGGTGTTTACATACTTTACTTCATATCCAGAGATCATCATCTTTACAAATTGATTTCTGATCCACCTGGTCTGTGCACCTGCCACACTCTTGAATCCACCACTTTTCTGTAATACACAGCGTAGGAAACATTACCTAGGTCTGAAGTCTGAATATTCTATTCATAGAAATATGGTGTCTCCCATAGATATGTACCCATTGAATTAATAAAACCATTTATATCCTTCATATCTCATTATTAAGATACATATTAATGAATTCCACTTTTAAATATAGTTCTTACTGCTTTATTGAGTGACATAAGTAGTCCAGATAAAACAGAATATTTAAAGGCATATCAGCAACTTGCTGAACACTTATTTTATAATGATTGTTTGAATAAGAAAGACTCAGGCCATGAGAGAATATTTCTCATTATTTATCTCCCCAAAATAAGTGATAACATGCAGTGTTTTGTGTTCTGTTCCTGCATTAGTTTGCTAAGAGTAATGACCTCCAGTTCCATCATGTTCCTTCAAAGGACATAATTTCATTATTTTTCTAGCTGCATAGTAGTCCATGGTTATATGTACCACATTTTTCTCTATCCATCCTGCCACTGATGGGCATTTGGGAAAATTCCATGTCTCTGCTATTGTGAAGAGCACTGCAATGAACCTACATGTTTATATTCCTTTAGGTATATGTCCAGCTTTTGGATTGTTAGGTCGAATGAAACTTCTGTTTTGGGCTATTTGAGAGATCATCACACTGTTTTCCATAATGATTGAATTAATTTATATTCCCACCAGACGTGTATAAATGTTCCCTTTTCCTTAAAACAGTAGCAGCATCTGTTTTTAAGATTAGCCATTCTGACTGGTGTGAAATGATGCTTCATTGTGGTTTTAATATGCATTTCTCTAATGATAGTGATGGTGATAGTCAGCATTTTTTCCTATGCTTGTTGGACATTTGCAGACTTAGCCAGCTTTTCCAGAATCACACACATGTGTGTCAGATATATGGGCTGCGAACATTTTTCCCATTCTATAGGTTACCTGTTTACTCTGTTAGTACTATTTTTTCCTATGCAGACGCTCTTTAGTTTACTTAGGTCCCATTTGTCAATTTTTTATTTTGTTGCAATTGTTTCTAGCATTTTCATCATGAAGTCTTTGCCAGTTCTTATGTCCTAAATTGTATTTCCTAGATTATTATCTAGAGTTTTTGTAGTTTTGGGTTTTACATTTATATCTTTAGTCCACATATAATTTTTTAATTGATGCTGAAAAAGCATTTGATGAAACTCAACATCCTTTCATGAAAAAAAAATCTTAAAAAATGGGTATAGAAAGAACACATCTTGACATAATAAAACTATATTCGAGAGACTTTCATGTAGTATCATACTGAAAGAGAAATAACTAAAAGTCTTTTCTCTAAGATCTGGAACATGACAAATATTCCCACTTTAAGTACTGTTGAAGTATAAACCCTTCTGCCGCAACAGCCGGCTCTTACCTGCGAGCACCACCTACCGGCCTGATGTTGAAACTGCATGGCCTAATACAAAGTCATAACCACCAGTGTACAGCACGTGAAAATGAGAGTAGCTTCTCAGTACTTCTGTAATTCCAGCTCCGCTAAAGACCATGCACCTGCTCACATGCCCAGTATATTACTACTATAACTGGAATTTGAAAAAGCCGCCACACTAAAGCTCTTATTGTTGTAACCGAGTGAGTTAGAAGTGCCAAGCTCTGAGTTCCAAATTAGGAGTCCTTTATTAGTCACTCACCTGAGCGCGCCCGGTCCGCTCCTCCTCTGCTCGCGCGTCCTCCTCCCGTCTGTCTGTCTGTCTGCCTGCCCGCCCGTCCCGCCGAGTAGACCCCGCGCCCGCCGCCAACCCAGACGACGAGATGGAAATGCAGGACCTCGTCATCGAACTGAAGCCCGAGTGGGACGTGCCGCCCCAACAGGCACCAAGGCTGGGGCCCTTCTCCCTGAAGGAGGTGTCCCCATTGGGGTGGTTGGGGGGCAAACCGCACCAGTTCCCTGACCCCAAGCCCACCGGGGCCGCCTTCCTCACCCTCGGCTCACGGAACCCGGGGATCCTGTGGACGTCGCCGATCCCGAACCTTCCAGAGCGCCAGCCCTGGACCGACGAACACCCAGATCTGTTGACCTGCGGCCGCTGCCTGCAGACCTTCCCGTTGGAGGCCATCACTGCCTTCATGGACGACAAGAAGCTGGGCTGTCAGCTCTTCAGAGGCTCCAGCCCCGGCCAGGGCTCAGAACCAGAGGAGCTGAAGGCCTTGAGCTGCCTGCACTGCGGCAGACAGTTCACCGTGGCCTGGAAGCTGCTGCGCCATGCCCGGTGGGACCACGGACTGTCCATCTACCAAACGGAATCAGAGACCCCGCAGGCCCTGCTGTTGGGCCTAGCCGTGGTGGCCGCAGCTGTGTCGGCAGTGGTGGGACCAGCAGCTGAGGCCAAGAGCCCCCGAGCAACTGGAAGTGGGCTCACCTGGCAGAGCCCCACCTGCCCCGTGTGCCAGAAGACCCTCAGCTCCTTCAGCAACCTCAAGGTGCACATGCGCTCACACACAGGCGAGCGGCTCTATGCGGGCAACCAGTGTCCCTAGCCCTGCGCTCAGAGCAGCAAGCTGAACCACCACAAGAGGACCCACCACCAGGTGATGCCCAGAGCCCCCTCATGGCCGACACCAGCCAGGAGAAGACCTCTGCGTTCCCTCCGGAGCTGGCTGCCCATGCCGTTGCTCCCGCCAGAACCCTCCCATGCAATGGTGGTGAGGGGGCTGGAGCCCCCGCCATGGCAGGTGTCCAGGAACCTGGGGCTCCTGGCAGTGGGGCTCAGGCTGGCCCCGGTGGAGACACCTGGAGAGCCATCACCACGGAACAAAGAATCAACTCTGCCTACAGCCAGAAGGCATTACCCAAAAAGGTGCGCAAGTCAGCATGCAAGAGCCGGTGGGGGAGGAGGCAGCTGTGAGTTCTGCAGGAAGCATTTTACCAACAGCAGCAACCTGACAGTGCGCTGGCGCTCGCACACCTGGAAGCACCCCTACACCTGTAAGCTCTGCAACTACGCCTGGCCCAGGGCAGCAAGCTCAATCGCCACCGCCACATGCACGGCATGACGCCTGGCAGCACCCGCTTCGAGTGTCCCCACTGCCGTGTGCCCTTCGGCCTGCGAGCCACACTGGACAAACACCTGCAGCAGAAGCACCCCTAGGCGGACAGGGAGGCCTGAGCCCCGGAAGGTCCCCTACTGCCATCCCTGGTACTGCAGCACGGTTGACCTCCTTGTGTCTGCCCCAATTCCAGGTAAATTCCCCCTTTTATTTACATACACACACACACACACACACACACACATACACACACACACACACACACACACACGTCCTTTATTAATTAGCCAGCGACCGAGAAATGGCTGATGCTCAAAATTCTCTCAGCCCGGAGGAAGAGTCCTGATTATCTTTTATACCTTGATATAGGTAGGGGAGGGGAGTACCTAGTTGAAGCGGAATTTTACAGAAGCAGAAAAGCAGGTTAGAGGAAGGAGCTGTGGGCACAGGTGGTTTCCATACAATTGCCAAGAAGAAGGGTGATCAGGCTCCTTCTAGGCAATAACCAAAAGGAAACATTTTTCTTATAATAGTAGTGGGGAGGTACACCAAGCAGGGTGCAGTTACAATGGTTACAAGTGTTAAGAACAGTACTTTCAATGCTTCTAAGTGCAGCATGACCCAGTTATGCACCCAAAGGGGCTGTGGTAAGGAGGGGGAAGCCAGGTTGGAGTGTACAGCTAAATGGAGTCAGTTATGCTAGCCCAGGGTAGGTTATTACATCTTGGCCTCCCAAAGTGCTGGGATTACAGGTATGAGCAACTGCGCCCAGTCTGTGATTTCTTTTAGCAGTGTTTTGTAGTTTTCTTTGTAGAGATCTTTCACCAACTTGGTTAAGTATATTTAGGTATTTTTGTTTTTATTTCTGCAGCTATTGTAAGGAAGATTGAGTTCCTGACTTGATTCTTGGCTTGGTCGTCATTTGCGTGTAACAGTGCTACTGATTTGTGTACATTGATTTTGTAACTTGAGACTTTACTGAATACATTGATCACATCTAAGGGATTTTTAGATGAGTTTTTAGGGTGTTCTAGGTATGTAACCATATCAGCAAACAGCAACAGTTTGACTTCCCTTTTTCTGATTTTGATGCCATTTATTTATTTCTCCTGTCTGATTTATCTGGCTAGGACTTCCAGCACTATGTTAAATAGAGGTGGTAAAAGTGGGCATCCTTGTCTTATTCCGGTTATCAGGGGAAATGCTTTCATTTTTTCCCCATTTAGTATGATGTTGGCTGTGAGTTTGTCATACATGGCTTTTATTACTTTGAGGTAATTCCCTTTTATGCCCATTTTATTGAGGGTTTTTATCATAAAGCAATGCTAGATTTTATGAAATGTTTTTTCTGCATCTATTGTGATAATCGTATGTTTTTTTATTATTTTGTGATATATCAGCTCTATTGACTTGTGTACTTTAAACTGTCTCTGCATCCATGAGATGAAACCCACTTGATCACGATGTATTATCTTTTTGAGATACTGTTGGATTTGATTAATTAATATTTTGTAGAGAATTTTTATATATATATTTATCAGGGATATTGATTTGTAGGTTATTTTTTTCTTATGTCCTTTCCTGGTTTTAGTATTAGGATGATTTGGGCTTAATAGAGTGATTTATTCTACTAATATTACTAAAACTATTCCAAAAGGTAGAGAAAGAATTCCCTCTGTCTACCTTTTGAAATAGTGTCAATTTTAAAATTACTAATTCAACCTTGCTGCTTACTATTGTTCTGTTCAGGGTTTCTATTTCTTCCTGATTTAATCTGGGAGTGTTGCTTATGTCCAAGAATTTATCCATTTTCTCTAGATTTTCTAGTTTGTGTGTATAAAGGTGTTCACAGCAGCCTTGAATAATGTTTCATATTTCTGTGGTATTGGTTATATCTTCAGTTTCATTTCCAGTTGAGCTTATTTGGATCTTCTCTCTTCTTTTCTTAATCTCACTAATGATCTATCAGTTTTATCTTCTCAAAGAACCAGCTTTTTTGTTTTATTTATCTTTTGTAGTTTTTGTTTCAATATCATTTAGGTTGCTCTGATTTTTGTTACTTCTTTTTCTTCTACTGGGTTTATTCTTGTATATATATATATATATATATATATATATAAATAATTGCATTTTAGGTTTTGGGGTACATGTGAGAACATGTAAGATTGTTGCATAGGTACATACAGGGCAATGTGGTTTGCTGCCTTCCTCCCCATCACCTATATCTGGCATTTCTCCCAATGTTATCCCTCCCCAACTCCCCAACCCCCACTGTCCCTCCCCTAGTTCCCCCAACAGACCCCAGTGTGTGATGCTCCCCTCCCTGTGTCCATATGTTCCCCTTGTTCAACACCCGCCTATGAGTGAGAATATGCGGTGTTTGATTTTCTGTTCTTGTGTCAGTTTGCTGAGAATGATGGTTTCCAGGTTCATCCATATCCCTACAAAGGACACGAGCTCATTTTTTATGGCTGTATAGTATTCCATAGTGTATATGTGCCACATTTTCCTTGTCCAGTCTATCACCAATGGACATTTGGGTTGGTTCCAAGTCTTTGCTATTGTAAACAGTGCTGCAGTGAACATTTGCATGCATGTGTCCTTGTAATAGAACGATTTATAGTCCTTTGGATATATACCCACTAATGGGATTGCTGGGTCAAATGGAATTTCTAGATCCTTGAGGAATCGCCACACTGTCTTCCATAATGGTTGAACTAATTTACACTCCCACCAATTGTGTAAAAGTGTTCCTATTTTTCCACATCCTCTCCAGCATCTGTTGTCTCCAGATTTTTAAATGACTGCCATTCTAACTGGCCTAAGATGGTATCTCAATGTAGTTTTGATTTGCATTTCTCTAACGACCAGTGATGATGAGCACTTATTCATATATTTGTTAACCGAATAAATGTCTTCTTTAGAAAAGTATCTGTTCATATGCTTTGCCCACTTTTGAATGGGCTTGTTTCTTATAAATCTGTTTTAGTTCTTTGTAGATTCTGGATATTAGTCCTTTGTCAGATGGGTAGCTTGCAAAAATTGCTTCCCATTCTGTTGGTTGCCAATTCACTCTAATGATTGTTTCCTTTGCTGTACCGAAGCTCTGGAGTTTAATTAGGTCCCATTTGTCTATTTTGGCTTTTGTTGCCAATGCTTTTAGTATCTTAGTCATGAAGTCCTTGCCTATGCCTATGTCCTGAATGGTTTTGCCTGGGTTTTCTTCTAGGGTTTTTATGGTGTTAGGTCTTATGATTAAATCTTTAATCCATCTGGAGTTAATTTTAGTGTAAGGTGTTAGGAAGGGGTCCAGTTTCTGCTTTCTGCACATGGCTGGCCGGTTTTCCCAACACCATTTATTAAACAGGAAATCCTTTCCCCATTGCTTGTTTTTGTCACATTTGTCAAAGATCAGATGGTTGTAGATGTGTGGCATTGCCTCCGAGGACTTTGTTCTGTTCCATTGGTCTATATCTCTGTTTTGGTACCAGTACTATGCTGTTTTGATTACTGTAGCCTTGTGGTATAGTTTGAAGTCAGGTAATGTGATGCCTCCAGCTTTGTTCTTTTTGCTTAGAATTGTCTTGGCTAGGCAGGCTCTCTTTTGATTCCATATGAAGTTTAATGTGGTTTTTCCTAGTTCTGTGAAGAAGGTCATTGGTAGCTTGATGGGGATAGCATTGAATCTGTAAATTACTTTGGGTAGTATGGCCATTTTCATGATATTGATTCTTTCTAACCATGAGCATGAATGTTTCTCCATCTGTTTGTGTCCTCTCATATTTTGTTGAGCAATGGTTGGTAGTTCTCCTTGAAGAGGTCCTTTACATTCTTTGTTAGTTGTATTCCTAGATATTTTATTCTCTTTGTACCAATTGTGAATGGGAGTTCACTCTTAATTTGGCTCTCTTTAAGTCTGTTATTGGTGTATAGGAATGCTTGTGATTTTTGCATATTGATTTTGTATCCTGAGACTTTGCTGAAGTTGCTTATCAGGTTCAGGAGATTTTTGGCTGAGACGATGGGGTCTTCTAAATGTACAATCATGTCATCTGCAAATAGAGACAATTTGACTTCCTCCTTTCCTAAATGAATACCCTTTGTTTCTTTTTCTTGCATGATTGCTCTGGCTAGAACTTCCAGTATTATATTGAATAGGAGTGGTGAGAGGTGACATCCTTGTCTAGTGCCAGATTTCAAAGAGAATGCTTCCAGTTTTTGCCCATTCGGTATGATATTGGCTGTGAGTTTGTCATAAATAGCTTTTCTGAGATATTATTTTGAGATACGTTCTGTCAATACCTAGTTTATTGAGGGTTTTTAGAATAAAGGGCTGTTGAATTTTGTCAAAGGCCTTCTCTGCATCAGTTGAGATAATCATGGAGTTTTTGTCTTTGGTTCGGTTTATGTGGTGAATTACGTTTATAGACTTGCGTATGTTGAACTAGCCTTGCATTCCCAGGATGAATCCTACTTGACCATCATGGATAAGCTTTTTGATGTGCTGTTGCAATTGGTTTGCCAGTATTTTATTGAAGATTTTTGCATGTATGTTCATCATGGATATTGGCCTAAAGGTTTCTTTTCTTGTTGAGTCTCTGTTTGGTTTTGATATCAGGATGATGTTGGTCTCATAAAATGATTTGAGAAGGATTCTCTCTTTTTGTAGTGTTTGGAATAGTTTCAGAAGGAATGGTACCAGCTCCTCTTTGTATGTCTGGTAGAATTTTGCTGTGAACCCATCTGGATCTGGGCTTTTTTTGGTTGGTAGGCTATTAATTCCTTCCTCAACATCAGCCCTTTTTATTGGTCTATTCAGGGTTTCGACTTCTTCCTGGTTTACGCTTGGGAGGATGCAAGTGTCTAGGAATTTATTCATTTCTTCCAGATTTACTGGCTTATGTGCATAGAGTTGTTTGTAGTAATCTCTGATGATGGTTTGTATTTCTGTGGAATCTCTGGTGATATCCCCCTTATTGTTTTTTGTTGCATCTATTTGATTCTTCTCTCTTTTCTTTTTTATTAATCTGGTTAGTGGTCTGTCTATTTTGTTGATCTTTTCAAAAAACCAGCTCCTGGATTTATTGATTTTTTGAAGGGTTTTTTTCTGTCTCTATCTCCTTCATTTCTGCTCTGATCTTAGATATTTCTTGTCTTCTGCTAGGTTTTGAGTTTTTGATCTTGCTCCTCTAGCTCTTTCAATTTTGATGATAGGGTGTCAATTTTAAATCTTTCCTTGCTTCTCATGTGGGCATTTATTGCTATATATTTTCCTCTAGACACTGCTTTAAATGTGTCCCACAAATTCTGGTATGTTGTGTCTTAGTTCTTGTTGGTTTTGAAGAACATCTTTATTTCTGCCCTCATTTCATTGTTTGTCCAGTCAACATGCAGTAGCCAGTTGTTCAGTTTCCATGAAGCTGTGCAGTTCTGAGTTTGTTTGTGAATTCTAACTAGACTGTTTGTTACAATTTCCGTTCTTTTGCCTCTGCTGAGGGGTGATTTACTTCCAACTATGTGGTCAATTTTAAAGTAGGTGTGATATGGTGCTGAGAAGAATGTATATTCTGTGGATTTTGGGTGGAGAGTTCTGTAAATGTCTATTAGGTTTGCTTGGTCCTGGTCTGAGTTAAAGTCCTGGGTATCCTTGTTAATTTTCTGTCCCATTGATCTGTCTAATATTGACGGTGAAGTGTTAAAGAAGTCTCCTGATATTATTCGTGGGAGTCTAAGTGTCTGTGTAAGTCATTAAGAACTTGCTTTATGTATCTGGGTGCTCCTTTATTGAGTGAGTATATATTTAGGATCATTAACTCTTCTTGTTGCGTTGATCCTTTAAGCATTATGTGATATCCTTCTTTGTCTCTTTTGATTTTTGTTGGTTTAAAGTCTATTTTATCAGAGACTGGAATTGCGATGCCTGCTTTTTTTTTTTTTTTTTTTTCCTCTCCATTTGCTTGGTAAACACTCCTCCATCGTTTTATTTTGAGCCTATGTGTATCCTTGCATGTGAGATCGGATTCCTGGATACAGCACACTGATGGGTTTTGGCTTTTTATCCACTTTGCCAGTCTGTGTCTTTTGATTGGGGTATTTAGCCCATTTACAATTAGGGTTAATATTGTTATTTGTGTATTTGATTCTGCCATTTTGATGCTAGCTGACTGTTTTGCCCTTTAGTTGATGCAGTTTCTTCATTGTGTTGATGCTCTTTACCATTTGATATGTTTTTGGAGTGACTGGTACTGGTTGTTCCTTCCTATTTTTAGTGCTTCTTTCAGGAGCAATTGTAAAGGAGGCCTCATGGTGATGAAATCTCTGAGTAATTGCTTGTTTGTAAAGGATTTTATTTCTCCTTCACTTATGAAACTTAGTTTGGCTGGATATGAAATCCTAGGTTAAAGATTCTTTTCCTTAAGGATGTTGAATATTGGCCCCCACTCTCTTCTGGCTTGTAGGGTTTCTACTGAGAGATCCACCGTGAGTCTGATCAGCTTCCCTTTGTGGGTGACCTGACCTTTCTCTCTGGCTGCTCTTAGCATTTTCTCCTTCATTTCAACCCTGGTGAATCTGACAATTATGTGCCTTGGGGTTGCTCTTCTTCAGGAATATCTTTGTGGTGTTCTCTGTATTTCCTGGAATTGAATATTGGCCTGCCTTGCTAGGTTGGGAAAGCTTTCCTGGATATTATCCTGAAGAGTGTTTTCCAGTTTTGATTCATTCTCTCCATCACATTCAGGTACACCTATTAGGTCTTTTCACATAATCCCATATTTCTTGGAGGCTTTGCTTGTTTATTTTTACTGTTTTTTCTCTAATCTTGCCTTCTCATTTTATTTCATTGAGTTGATGATCTTAGACCTCTGATATCCTTTCTTCTGCCTGGTCAATTTGGCTATTGAAACTTGTGTAGGCTTTGTGAAGTTCTTGTGTTGTGGTTTTCAGCTCCATCGATTCATTTATGTTCCTCTCTAAGCTGTTTATTCTTGTTACCATTTCATCAAACCTTTTTTCAACATTCTTAGTTTCTTTGCATTGGGTTAGAACATGTTCTTTTAGCTCAGAGAAGTTTGTTAGTACCCACCTTCTGAAGCCTGTTTCTGTACAATTCATCACACTCATTCTCCATCCAGCCTTGCTCCCTTGCTGGTGAGGAGTTGTGATCCCTTGCAGGAGGAGAGGCGTTCTGGGTTTTTGTGTTTTCATCCTTTTTGTGCTGGTTTCTTCCCATCTTTGTGAATTTATTTACCTGTGGTCTTTGAAGTTGACTTTCAGATTGGGTCTCTGAGTGGACGTCCTGTTTGTTGATGTTGAAGTTATTTCTTTCTGTTTCTTAGTTTTCATTTTAACAGTAAGGCCCCTCTGCTCTAGGACTGCTGAAGATCCACTCCAGACCCTGCTTACCTGGGGCTCACCTGCAGTGGCTGCCGAACAGTAAGGGTTGCTGCCAGTTTCTTCTTCTGCTATCTTTGTCCCGGAAAGATACCTGCCAGATGTCAGTCTGAGCTCTCCTTTATGAGGTGACTCTTTGGATATATGGGGGTTGGGGAGCTGCTTGAGGAAGCAGTCTGTCATTTATAGGTGCTCAAGTGCTGAGCTGTGAGTTCTGTTGTTCCGTTCAGAGCTGCTGGGCAGGTACGTTTATATTCCTTGTGATGTGACATTAGGTTGTCAATTTTTGCTCTTTCAGACTTTGTGATGTAGGCATTCAATTTTATGAGCTTTCTTGTTAGCACTGCTTTAGCCATAGCCCAGCGGTTTTGATAAATTGTGTCACTACTATCATTTATTTCAAGAATTTTTAAATTTCCATCTTGATTTCATTGTCAATTCAAAAATCATTCTAGGCCAGGTATGGTTGCTCATGCCTGTAATCCCAGCACTTTGGGAGGCAAAGACAGGTTGATCACCTGAGGTCAGGAGTTCAAGACCAGCCTGGCCAATATGGTGAAACCCTGTCTCTACTAAAAGGACAAAAAATTAACCAGGAGTGGTGGCAGGGGAGCCTGTAATCTCAGCTACCTGGGAGGCAGAGGCAGGAGAATTGCTTGAACCTGGAGAGGGTATTTGCAGTGAGCCAAGATTACGCGACTGCACTCCAGCTTGAGCAACAAGAGCAAAACTCCATCTCAAAAAACCCAAAATCATTCTAGAGTAGGTTATTTAATTTTCATGTATTTATATCGTTTTGAGAGTTTCTTTTGGAGTTGATTTCCAGTTTTATTCCACTGTGGTCTCAGGATGTATTTGATATAACATCAGTTTTTTTTTTTAAGTTGTTGAGATTTGTTTTCTGGCCTATAGTCTATCTTGGAAAATGTTCCATGCACTGATGAGAAGAATGTATATTTCGAGGTTGTTGGGAATAATGTTCCATAAATATCTGTTAAGTCTATTTTTTCTAGGGTATAGTTTAAGTTCATTGTTTCTTTGTTGACTTTCTCTCTTGATGATCTCTTGATCTCTCTAGGGCTGCCAGTGGAGTATTGTGCTTCTGTTTATCTCAATTCTTAGGTCTAGTAGTGATTGTTTTATAAATATGAGAACTCCAGTGCGTATAAATTTAGGGCACATATAAATTTTGGTGCATATCAATCTGAGTGCATATCAATCTAGAATTATAAAATCTTCTTGTTGAACTAAACTAATTTTTTTTATCATTATGTCGTGTCATTCTTTGTCATTTTTTACTTTTGTTGCTTTAAAGTTTGTTTTGTCTGATATAAAAATAGCTACTCCTGCTTGCTTTTGGTTTCCATTTGTGTGGAATGTTCTTTTCTACCCATTTACCTGAAGTTTATATGAGTTCTTTTGTGTTAGGTGAGTCTCTTGAAGACAGCAGATATTTAGTTGGTAGTTTTCAATCCATTCTACCATTCTGTATCTATGAAGTGGAGGATTTAGGCCACTTACATTCAAAGTTAATATTGAAATGTGAGGTTCTGTTTTATTCACCATGTTAGTTGTAACCTACATACTTTGTTTTTTAGTTGTGTAATTGTTTTATAGACTCTGTAAAACATATTCTTTAGGAAGGTTCCATTTTGATGCACACCAAATTTTTGTTTCAAGATTTAGAAGTCCTTTTAGCAACTCTTATAGTGCTCATTTGGTAGTGACAAACTCCCTCAGCATTTGTTTATCTGAAAAATACTTTATCTGTCCTTCATTTATGAATCTTAGTTTTGCTAGATGCAAAATTCTTGGCTGACAATTATTTTGTTTAAGGAGGCTAAAGATAGAACCCTAATCTCTTCTGGTTTGTAAGGTTTCTGCTGAGAAATCTGCTCTTAGTCCAGTAGGTTTTCCTTTATAGGTTATCTGATGCTTTTGTCTCAGCTCTTGAAACTATTCTCTTCATGCTGACTTTAGATAGCCTGATAAGTATGTGCCTTGGTGATGATCTTTTGCAATGAATTTTTCAGGAGTTCTTGGGGCTTCTTGTATTTGGATATCTAAATCTCTAGTAAGGCCAGAGAGGTGTTTCTCAATTATTCCCTCAAATAAGTTTTTCAAGCTTTTAGGCTTCCCTTCTCCCTTAGTAACACCAATTATTCTTAGGTTTGGCCATTTTACATAATCCTGTATTCTTTGAGACTTTTTCCTTTTGATTCTTTTTCTTTATCTTTTCTGATTGGGCTAATTTGAAAGCCTTGTCTTTGAGCTCTAAAATTATTTTTTTTCTACTTGTTCTAGTCTATTGTTGAAACTTTCCACTGCATTTTGTATTTCTCTCTGGAAAATTTTTCATTCATGTTTTGGATTTTTATCTTTATGTTGTTTTCGCCTTTCTCTGGTATTTCCTTGAGTAGCTTAATAACTTTATGAATTCTTTATCTGATATTTTAAAGATTTAACTTGGTTTGGATCCATTGCTGGGGAGCTCATGTGGTCTTTTAGGGGTGTTATAGAACTCTGTTTTGTCATATTACCAGACTGACTTTTCTGGCTCTTTCTCATTTGGGTAGACTATTTCTTCAAATTATTCTTGAATTTGTTTTTGATTTGATTGCATTTTTTTAAAAACATTATTTTTTCCTCCTAAAGATCTGACTTTAGTGTTTGTAGTTTCTTATAACCTAACTTGATTCTTGGTGCTTGTAGGAGTTAAGACTCTGCATGAGTTCCTTAGTTATAGAGAGTTTTGTGCACTAGATTTTCTAAATGCTGGTTATGTACTTGATGTGTGAGCAAGTTCACTACCTCCCAAGGGGTTGAAATGTGAAGGATCTCTTGAAGCTTCTCTCATTCTTCCATGGTGTAAAATTTTTGAATTTACTTAATTTTTCCCCCTGCAGGAGTGAGACAAGCCTGGCCCACTGCATGGGAGCTGGGTGAGGCTTACTGCCATCCACTACTTCCACTCCCTTTGCCAACTCTTCAGTGTAGCAGAGACAGTATTACTCCCCTCTGGAACACTGCCCCAGCAGCCTAAGTGGGGCAGTGATTCAGAGGGTAGTGATACTGAGTTAATGATTTTTATTTACTGAGTTGATGATTCAGGCTTCAGGCCAGTAGGGGAGGTATCCCTGGGTTGGCATCAGTTGTAGCTAAAGTAGGTGGGTAGATGATGAGTAATACTCATCAAGACTGGGCAGAGGTCCCAGTCTTGATGAGGGTGGCTACGGGAGCTCTCAAGTAGATGTGTTGAGGTTTTATTAGGGTAAAGTGTGGGAGCTGCCTCAGTTCCCCTGCCAGTCCAGCAGAAAATCTATCCCCCTCCCAGCCTCACTCCCATCCCAATGTTTTACCTATTTAGATGAGACAGGCACCACTTTTTATCTCTAGGGATGCTGATGTTTCAAGTAGGGAGGAACTGTGACTCTAGCTCTTGTGCAAGCCTGAATCTGGGGAGTTCGTCTCCTGTGGGAATGCAATCACCCCAGATTGTTCCAGGAAGGCTGTCTATAGGTGCATCTGTGCTGTATTTCCTTGGGAGTAGCCCCAGCTTTGTCTGAAGTGGTGTACCAGGGGTGAACAAGGGCCACTTCTCTCAAACCCTTTGTGATCACAGAAGCTGTCTGCCTGTTGGAGTAGAGATGTAGACTTTCCCTACTGCACCCAGCACTGCAACTGTGTCTGTGCTGTAAAAACCTTCCTACCAGTGAAAATACCTGAGACTCAAGGCCTACCATTCAGATTCTTTTGTCCCATGGAGTGGTCCCTTGGTATGATGCTCTCTCCCTTCTCCTAGGAATGGGACTTCCTGAGAGCCAGACAACAGTGATTGTTATTGCTCCTCTGGGTCTAGTAACCCAGTAGTGCTACCAGACCCTGGGCTTGTGCTGGAGAATGTCTGCAAGGAATCCAGTTATGTGACCTGTCTTCAGGTCTCCCAGCAGTGGATACCAGCACCAGCTCTATGGAAGTGGCAGGGAAGTGATGTAGACTCTGAGATTCCTTGGTTGTAGATAAGCTTAACATGCTGACTTTCATGAATTTGGGTTATAGTTGTAATGAATTTGTCATGTGGATTGACTCAGGACCTCTGGTTAGCCAGGATGTTGAACCCAGTGGTGATAGCTGAGGTCACACAGCCATTGTCTCCTTCCTTGGTTCAGTGTTATTCTACTTAGAATGACTGTAATGGATTGTGTTGGTTGTCTCTAGCCAGGAGGTGGCACTTGCAAAAGAGTACCAGCTGTGGTAGTAGCAGTGGAATTTGAGCTTGCCCTAAGTCATCCAGGGAAAGTATTCTGATTTCTCAAGTGATGGGCAGGGCTCTTAAGCTCCCAAAAATTTATGTCATTTGTGTTAAGCTACGAGGGTGGGTGGAGGGATATCACCAGATGGAGGCAGGGTTTGGTGAGTCTGTAGTCTGACTCTCCTTGGGGAGAGAAGGACACCACCCCTGTAATGGTTGGGGTGTGGTTCTCAGGCTGCTGGGGCAGTGTTCCAGAGGGGAGTGATACTGTCTCTGCTGCACTGAAGAGTTGGCAAACGGAATGGGAAGTAGTGGGTGGCAGTAAGCCTCACCCAGCTCCCATGCAGTGGGCCAGGTTTGTCTCACTCCTGCAGTGCTCTGTTAATAATGCAGAATTCAGATCCAGGTAGTCTGTGCACAGAACTCAGACCTGTCCCGGGCCATAAGCTTCCCTACAGAGATAGCAAGCATGGCTTTTAGGACATGCTTCTCTCTATCTGCCCACAAAACTAGGTGCCTAGCTCCTGCACTAGTATCTGTAGCTCACTACCTACTCCTAACCACTTTTTGCTGCTTTCTGATCTGGGGCATTTATCCCTATTAGAGATTACATCACAAAAATTTCAGTTGGGAGTTTCTTTCACCCTGTGACTCCTCTGTGAGCTTCTTGGCTGATTTCCCTGAGGGCTCCTGTTAGATATAGTCAGGAATGGCTTCCCTCAGTTAATGTTGGAGACTGGGAATGCTTGCAGGGCACTTACCACTGCTATTTCTACTTTTTTCTCTCTTTTTGAGACAGGGTCTTGCTTTTCAGCTATGCTGAAGTGCAGTGCTGCAATCTCAGCTCACTGTATAACCTCTGCCTCCTGGACTCAGGTGATCCTCCTTCCTCAGGGACTACAGGCATGCACCACCAAGGCTGGCTAATTTTTGTATTTTTTGTAGAGACATGGTTTCACCATGTTGCCCAGGCTGAACTGCTGCTTCTACTTTTATGTTTCACACTGCTCCCTGAAGCCATTTGTGCTCTGGGTAAGGTAAAGGCCTTCTCTCATGGCCTGGATTTTCAGATTCCCCAGTGGGGATGTGTGCTCTGATGGCAGATTGTCTTCCTCTCACACTCTGGGAACTTACACATTTTTGCCTGCCTCAGGGAGTAGGCTGCAGCCTGATGCTTCTTTCAGTGAGTATGTGGATTCTTTCAGTTTTTCTATTGAGTTTCTGCATTGGTTCTTGGAAAGAAGATTCACAATGTGAATGTCTACACACTATTCTGTCCTTCCAAGTGAAAGAGGCATGCTAATACTGCCTTCAATCTTCCATCTTAGAAAAAAAATTTCTGTCATTTTCTCCACTCTTTTTCTATTTTGTGTGTGTTTTTCTAATTTCTATAGACTTACCTTCAAATTCACTGATACTTTTCATGCAGTTGAGTCTACTGATTAGCTCATAAAAGGAATTTTTTTCTATCTGTCAATGCATTTCATTTTAGCATTTTCATATGATTTTCTTATAGTTTCCGTCTCTCTGCTGAAATTAGTCATCTGCTCTTGCACATTGCACATATTTTCTATTATGATTTTAATATATTAATCATAGATATTTTAAGTTCCTTATCTGATTGTTGCAACATCTGTGTCACATGTGAGCCTGGTTTCACAATTGCTTTAATCTTTATCTTCTTTTGTCTCCCAAAATATCTTTATTTCCCTCTTTTTAAGCTTTGTAATTTTGGGGCTGAATACTGGACATCTTATGCAGAACCATAGAAACTGAGATAAGTAGATTTTATGTCTGAAAACTGAGACGCCTTTTCTTTTAGTGGGCCGTTAGTATAGAGGTTTGTGTTTCTCTGAGAGTAGCTGGACATGAGATTTGATGTTGCTGGACTTGAAATTTGATGTGTGATTCTTACTACCCTATGGGCTTTGGGGTTTTTTTAAGTTTGTTTGTTTGCTTGTTTTTGAGACATAGTATGGCTCTTGTTACCCAGGCTGGAGTGCAATGGCATGATTTTGGCTCACTAAAACCTCTATATTTTGGGTCCAAGTGATTCTCCTGCTTCAGCCTTCTGAGTAGCTGAGATTACAGGCATGCACCACCATGCCCAGCTAATTTTATAATTTTAGTAGAGATGAGATTTCCCCATGTTGGTCAGGCTGGTCTTGAACTCCTTACCTCAGGTGATCCACCTACCTCAGCCTCCTGAAGTGCTGGGATTACAGACGTGAGCCACTGTGCCTGGTCTACCCTATGGACTTTGAATGCCTCTGGTGATACTTTGTGTTGAACGTAGGGGTTGGTTTGCCAGAAGATGTTTTTCTGAGGACAATTTCACCCTTAACCTTAAGTCTTCCTTTTGTTCTATGCCTCAATAAGAGTAGGTCTCTTGCAATATTTCTTGCAAAGAATAAATATCTTGACAGCAGTTAGTCTGGTAATAGGGATAGATGAGAATACTTTTTTTAAATTAAATTTCCACTCCTAGGCAAGCACTCTGCCTCTGGACCCCAGGGGTATGAGCTTCTCTTTCTCTTCTTCTGACGTGATTCTGAATCCATTGTGAATTTCTGCACATCTTCTAAGATTTCATGCTTTTTTTGGTGTGTTCTCTACTTCCAGTAACAATGTGCTTTCACCAGTGCCCTAAGAGAGTGCTTCTGTGCTCTTCAACCACAGATGAAGGCTTTTTTATTCTGTAGAGGAGAAATGTCTGAGTGGAGCTTCTTGCCAGCATTGCTGCTGTTGCATCTCTCAGTTCTGTACCTCGAGAGAGATTTTCTTTTTCAGAATTCTATCAATCTCTCACTGAATGTCTGGTTGGGTTCAAGGAGAAAAAGTCTTCAAAGAACTACAGATTATTTTTTGTTCTACAAAAAATATACATGTACACTTGTTTATTTTCTCACCCTTCCTTCTTCCCTCCCTTCCTCCCTTCCTCCCTTCCTCCTTTCCTTCCGAGTTTCACTCTTCTTGCCAAGGCTGGAGTGCAATGGTTTCATCTCGACTCACTGAAACCTCCACCTCTCAGTTTCAAAAGATTCTCCTGCCTCAGCCTCCCAAGTAGCTGGGATTATAGGCATGCACCACCATACCTGGCTAATTTTGTATTTTTAATAGAGACAGGATTTCACCATGTTGCCAGGCTGGTCTCAAATCTCGTCTCAACCTTACATGATTCACCTGCCTTGGCCTCCCAAAGTGCTGGGAATACAAGTGTGAGCCACCACATCCAGCCTATTTTCTTTTATTTTTTAATTTAAGACAGAGTCTCACTCTGTTGCCCAGGCTGGAGGGCAGTGGGGCAATCTTGGCTTACTGCAGCATCCACCTCCTGGGTTCAAGCAATTTTTGTGCCTCAGCCTCTGGAGTAACTGGGATTATGGGCATATGCCACCACACACAGCTAAGGTTTGTATTTTTAGTAGAGATGGGGTTTTACCATGTTGGCCAGGCTGGTCTCAAATTCTTGACCTTAAGTGATCTGCCCACCTCAGCCTCCCAAAGTGTTGGGATTATGGGTGTGAGCCACCATGCCTGGCCTACTCTTGCTTTCATCTCAGCATTATTCACAATAGCTAAGACATGGAATCCACCTAGTGGTCCATCAATGGCAGACTGGATTTTAAAATGTGGTGCATATACACCGTGGGATACTATGCAGCCATAAAAAAATGAAATATGTCCTTTGCAACAACATAGATGCTGCTGGAGGCCATTATCCTAAGTAAATTAATATGGGAACAGAAAACCAAATACCACATGTTCTCATTTATAAGTGGGGGTGAATACTGGGTACTCATAGACATATGAGTATGAGACTGATGCCATAATAAACACTGAGGGCTAGTAGGGGGTGAGGGAGGGAGGGAGGGGGTGAAGGCAGAAAATCTGCCTGTTGAGTACTATGCTCAGTACCTGGGTGATGGGATCATTCACAGTCCCAAACCTCAGCCTCATGCATCATTCCTGCATAACAAACCTGTACATGTACTCCCTGAATCTAAACGTTGAAATTACAAATAAAAATTATATGCATACATTAAATCAAACCTTAATACATTAAAAATATAATTCATATACCGTGTATTCTCTAGTTAGAATTACAAATTTTTAAATATGGAGAAATAAAAATCAAACCAAAAAACAAAAAAAGTAGAAGCTACAGATGATTCCTGTTTATGGCTCAAAATTTTAACTCTTCTGCCAAGAGATGTTCTAGCAATTTGCTCCTTGCTTTGGAACTCTTCTTACTAACGTCTGCATCTTTCTTCCTTAGAAAAGTTGATGTTCACATCTTATCTTTTACTGTGGGTTTCTGTCTCTCCTATTCTGGAACAATTGGTTGACCTGAAACATCAGTACTAAGATGAGTTTTTAAAAAGTTGTGGGCTGGGCATAGTGGCTGATGCCTGTAATCCCAGCACTGTGGGAGGCCAAGGTGAACAGATCACAAGGTCAAGAGATAAAGACCGTCCTAGCCAACATGGTGAAACCCCATCTCTACTAAAAATACAAAAATTAGCTGGGCGTGGTGGCTCGCACTTGTAGTCCCAGCTACTAGGGAGACTGAGCCAGAAGAATCACCTAAATCTGGGAGGAAGAAGTTGCAGTGAGCTAAGATTGCACCACTGCACTCCTGTCTGGGCAATAGAGCGAGACTCCATCTCAAAAAAAAAAAAAAAAAAAAAAAAAGGTTGTGATCTTACCTTAGTCCATTATTTTATTCCTTTAATGTTAGTGGTGATTTTTTTTTCTGCTCTCCACATCTCTGAGCAGAAACTAGAAATGAATATAACTGATTTTTGTATACTGACTTCATATCATGTAATTTTGGTATATTCTCTTGGTAGTTCTGGTGGATGCTCTGTAGATTCTTGCATATTTTCCATATTTTTTAAATATAAAATAACAAACTCTTTTGAATATTCATACTTTTTGTTTGCCTTATTGACTGGTAAGAACCTCCAGTACAGCCAGGCACAGTTACTTATGCCTGTAATCCCAGCATTTTGGGAGGCTGATGCCTGCAGATCACCTGAGGTCAGGACTTTGAGACCAGCCTGACCAACATAAAGAAATTCCATCTCTACTAAAAATACAAAATTAGCTGGGCATGGTGGTGAGTGCCTGTAATCCCAGCTACACAGGAGGCTGAGGAAGGAGAATCACTTGAACCCAGAAGGTGGAGTTTGCAGTGAGCTGAGCTCACGCCATCGCACTCCAGCCTGGGCGACAAGAGCGAAACTGTCTCAAAAGCAAAACAAAACAAAAAAAGAACCTCCAGTACAATGTATACAAATGACAAGAGCTGACATCCCTGCTGTATTTTCAGTCTTGTGTGGAAAGAAATCAGATGTTTACTTGTAAGTATGATGTTAGATTTAAATCTTTTTTAATATAATTTTTATCAGATTGAGGGTGTTCTCTTGAATTCTCATTTTACTAATAGACTTTAAAAATCACAAATAGATATTCAATTCAATTTGTCAAATGTAATGCTTTTAATTATTGAGTCAGTCTTATGGTGATTTTTCTTTATACTATTAACATGGTGAAATGTGTTTATTGATTTTTTAATTTTTAACTTTTTCACACCAGGTTTTACTCTGTTACCCAGGCTACAGTGCAGTAGCACAATCATGGCTCACTGCAAACTCTAACGCCTGGGCTTAAGTGATCCTCCTGCCTCAGCCTCTGGAGTAGCTGGGATTATGAGCATGCACCACTACACCCAGCTATTTTTTTAATTTTTATTTTCAGTAGAGACAGAGTTTCACTTCTTTGCCCAGGCTGGTCTCGAACTCCTGAGCTCAAGTGATCTTCCAGCCTCAGCCTCCCAAAGCTCTGGGATTACAGGAGTGAACCACCATGCTTAGCCCTTAATTTTTAATTTTTGTGGGTACACACTAGGTATATATATTTTGGGGGCACACGAGATATTTTGTTGTAGGCATGAAGTGTGCAATAATCATATCAGAATAAACGGGATATCAACTACGTTAAGTATTTTCTATTTCCTTGTGTTAGAAACATTTCAACTGTACTCTTCATTCTTCTAAAATGTACAATTTAGGGCAGTATAGCCATTTTCACGATATTGATCCTTCCTAACCATGAACATGGAATGTCTCTCCATCTGTTTGTGTCCTTTCTTATTTCGTTGAGCAGTGGTTTGTAGTTCTCCTTGAAGAGGTCATTTATGTTCCTTGTTAGTTTTATTCCTAGGTATTTTATTCTCTTTATAGCAATTGTGAATGGCAGTTCATTCTTGATTTGGCTCTCTTTAAGTCTGTTATTGGTGTATAGGAATGCTTGTGATTTTTGTACGTTGATTTTGCTGAAGTTCCTTACCAGTTTCAGGAGATTTTGGGCTGAGACAATGGGGTCTTCCAGATATACAATCATGTAGTCTGCAAATAGAGACAATTTGACTTCCTCCATTCCTATTTGAATACCCTTTATTTCTTTTTCTGGCCTGATTGCACTGGCCATACTGCCCAAAGTAATTTACAGATTCAACGCTATCTCTATCAAGCTACAAATGATCTTCTTCACAGAACTGAAAAAAACCACCTTAAACTTCATATGGAACCAAAAGAGAGCCCGCATAGCCAAGTCAATTCTAAGCAAAAAGAACAAAGCTGGAGGCATCACACTACCAGACTTCAAACTATACTACAAAGCTACAGTAATCAAAACAGCATGGTAGTGGTACCAAAACAGATATAGACCAATGGAAGAGAACAGAGGCCTCTGAGGCAACACAACACATCTACAACCATCCGATCTTTGACAAACCTGATAAAAACAAGCAATGGGGAAAGGAGTCCCTGTTTAATAAATGGTGTTGGGAAAATTGGCTAGCCATGTGCAGAAAGCAGAAACTGGACCCTTTCCTGACACCTTACATTAAAATTAACTCCAGATGGATTAAAGACTTAAACATAAGACCTAACACCATAAAAACCCTAGAAGAAAATCTAGGCAAAACCATTCAAGACATAGGCATAGACAAGGACTTCATGACCAAAACACCAAAAGCATTGGCAACAAAAGCCAAAATAGACAAATGGGACCTAATCAAACTCCACAGCTTCTGCACAGCAAAAGAAACAGTCATTAGAGTGAACCGGCAACCAACAGAATGAGAAAAAATTTTTGCAGTCTACCCATCTGACAAAGGGCTGATTTCCAGAATCTACAAAGAACTGAAACAGATTTACAAGAAAAAAACAAACAAGCCCATTCAAAAGTGGGTGAAGGATATGAACAGACACTTTACAAAAGAAGACATACATGAAGCCAACAAACATATGAAAAAATGCTCATCATCACTGGTCATTAGAGAAACGCAAATCAAAACTACATTCAGATACCATCTCACGCCAGTTAGAATGGCGATCATTAAAACATCTGGAGACAACTGATGCTGGAGAGGATGTGGAGAAATAGGAACATTTTTACACTGTTGGTGGGAGTGTAAATTAGTTCAACCATTGTGGAGGACAGTGTGGTGATTCCTCAAGGACCTAGAAATAGAAATTCCATTTGACCCAGCAATCCCATTACTGGGTATATATCCAAAGGATTATAAATCATTCTACTATAAGGACACATGCACACGAATGTTCACTGCAGCACACTTTACAATAGCAAAGACCTGGAACCAACCCAAATGCCCATCAATGATAGACTGGACAGGGAAAATGTGGCACATATACACCATGGAATATTATGCAGCCATCAAAAACGATGAGTTCGTGTCCTTTGTAGGGACATGGATGAACCTGGAAACCATCATTCTCAGCAAACTGACACAAGAACAGAAAATCAAACACTGCATGCTCTCACTCATAGGCGGGTGTTGAACAATGAGAACACATGGACACAAGGAGGGGAGCATCACATACTGGGGTCTGTCGGGGGGAAAAAGGGGAGGGACAGTGGGGGGTGGGGAGTTGGGGAGGGATAGCATGGGGAGAAATGCCATATATAGGTGATGGAGAGGAAGGCAGCAAATCACACTGCCATGTGTGTACCTATGCAACAATCTTGCATGTTCTTCACATGTACCCCCAAACCTTAAATGCAATAAAAAAAATGTAGTTGCAAAATTGCAGTTACTGTTTTACCAAACTCATAATATCTACATTATAGGTTTCTACATGCTCAAATGAAATAATGTATGTGACAATGCTGAAAATTTTCAAAACTTCGTGTAAGGATTAATATAATTGCTAAAATCTAAAATGATGATGTAATGTAACAGAAAAATATTAGAAGAAACAGAAAGTTTCACTCTGTTTTTTACTTTACCAATCTCTAACCACATAGCCTTAGCAATGTCAATAAACTTTTGTAATCTTGCCAACTTTAAATGATCAAATGAAGATATTTGGGAGAGTGCTTTCTAACTAATTTTACATAATATACACAATTCCCATCAAAGGTCAAATGCTGGGAAACAGCATATTTTCAAGTGCGTTTCTTGCTTAATGCTAAGGAGATATCCAATAGGAAAAGACATTGACAATGATATAAATTGATTATTCTCATTTTTCTTTTCCCAATGTAAATATTGGCCTGAATTCCAACTGAAGGATGATGGCAAAACATGTGTAGACATTGATGAATGCTCTTCAGGCTTTCCCTGTAGCCAGCAATGCATCAATACATATGGGACTTACAAGTGCCTCAGTACGGATGGGTATAAAATACAACCTGATAACCCAAATGGCTACAAGTCAGTCTCAGGTATTGAACTGAACTTGCCCACTAATCCAATCTCAGTTATATATATGGATCCTGAATTTCATATCCATTCTTATAGAATTCACTCCTCCTTGATGTTTCTGAAAAATCAAAATTCTTCTCTACTTTCCTTGATATGGGAATCTGTCACTCTGATTTTATATGCTCACATTGCCTTATGGTCTTGTGAATTACTGAGTGTTTTCTAGACTTTGAAAGTGCTCACAAAGAAAAAGAAGTATCTGTAGCACTGACTGCTTTCTGCTGAATCACATGTTCTAGGGAGAAGTTTGGCCAAAACTATTAAAGAGATTATTGTGACATTATTATAATATTTTTCATTATCCCTTCTACCACACATACTCAAACCTGTATGCTAGAGAGAACAACAGTTAATAATAATAAACAACAATAATAATAAATCAGCTATAAAAAAGCTATTTGAATTTTTCCAGTGATTCAGCAAATATTAATCCTCTGTTTATTCCAAGTAGTGTATTTGAGCCTATAAATTATAAACTTAATAAAGCATTGCCCGTAACTTTAATCCGTTAGGGGAGAAATTACACACATTAAAATAATACAAAGCAGTAATATGATGATGATGGTTAAATGGGCAAAATATGGTGACTAAGGGGATCTCTATATCCCTTGTTCTTAAGTATAATGAATCAAATAATATTGCCAGTTGCTTATATAGATGTTCATCAGTGGTAACATTTAAAACATTAGCTGTTTTCTCAACTACTTTAATAAAATAGCTATCAGAGATATTAATTTTAACATATATTTATTAACTGGCTAAAAATTTACACATTATGGAGGAAAAAAAGAAACCCCTTTCAGATTTTCATTCAGCTGTCACTTTTTCTTTTTTCTTTTTTTTAATATATACTTTTTATTGCATTTTAGGTTTGGGGATACATGTGAAGAACATGCCAGATTGTTGCATAGGTACACACATGGCAGTGTGATTTGCTGCCTTCCTCCCCATCACCTATATCTGGTATTTCTCTCCATGCTATCCCTCCCCAACTCCCCACCCCGCACTGTCCCTCCCCTTTTTCCCCCAGACAGATCCCAGTGTGAGATGCTCCCCTCCCTGTGTCCCTGTGTTCTCATTGTTCAACACCCGCCTATGAGTGAGAATATGCGGTATTTGATTTTCTGTTCTTGTGTCAGTTTGCTGAGAATGATGGTTTCCAGGTTCATCCATGTCCCTACAAAGGATGCAAACTCATCGTTTCTGATGGCTGCATAATATTCCATGGTGTATATGTGCCACATTTCCCCTGTCCAGTCTATCATTGATGGGCATTTGGGTTGGTTCCAGGTCTTTGCTATTGTAAAGTGTGCTGCAATGAACATTCGTGTGCATGTGTCCTTATGGTAGAATGATTTATAGTCCTTTGGATATATACCCAGTAATGGGATTGCTGGGTCAAATGGAATTTCTATTTTGAGGTCCTTGAGGAATTGCCATTGAGGATAGACTGGACAGGGAAAATGCGGCACATATACACCATGGAATATTATGCAGCCATCAAAAACGATGAGTTCGTGTCCTTTGTAGGGACATGGATGAACCTGGAAACCATCATTCTCAGCAAGCTGACACAAGAACAGAAAATCAAACACCGCATGTCCTCACTCATAGGCGGGTGTTGAACAATGCGAACACATGGACACAGGGAGGGGAGCATCTCACACTGGGTTCTGTCAGGGAGAAAAAGGGGAGGGACAGCGGGGTGTGGGAAGTTGGGGAGGGATAGCATGGGGAGAAATGCCATATATAGGTGATGGGGAAGAAGGCAACAAATCACACTGCCATGTGTGTACCTATGCAACAATCTTGCATGTTCTTCACATGTACCCGCAATCCTAAAATGCAATAAAAAATATATATTTAAAAAAAAAATATTCTGAGTCTCAATCTGGCCTCAAAAAGAAGATGAGAATGACTAACTTGGGATGCCATCATGGGTGATAAAAATGGTTATCTAACAAGAGTGACGTAGTGCATGCTGAAACATGATTTCATACCTTTGCTATTACTTATTAATTACAAAGCTAAAAGATGAGGAGAGAAAAATAATGATGTAAAACAATTTAAAAATGACAATAACTCTATGACAATAAATAATTTACAACAAAATCCATACTCAATTATGTGAAGTGATTGCTTTTTTAATTGTACTTTTCTAATTTCTATTA
>PVKV010026750.1:0-27473 GCA_004027835.1 Alouatta palliata
TTTGTAGGGACATGGATGAACCTGGAAGCCATCATTCTCAGCAAACTGACACAGGAACAGAAAACCAAACACCGCATATTCTCACTCATAGACGGGTGTTGAACAATGAGAACACATGGTCACAGGGAGGGGAGCATCTCACACTGGGGTCTGTCGGGGGGAAAAAGGGGAGGGACAGCAGGGGGTGGGGAGTTGGGGAAGGATAACATGGGGAGAAATAACAGATACAGGTGAAGGGGAGGAAGGCAGCAAATCACACTGCCATGTGTGTACCTATGTAACAATCTTGCATGTTCTTGTACCCCCAAACCTAAAATGCAATAAAAAGTATATTAAAAAAAAAAAAAGAAAAAATATGTTCTCAATATGATACTCTCTTATGACAAAATGCAAATGAGATGTTCTTCAAAATTGACATGTAACACAGAAAACAGAAGGGACTTTTTCATATCAAGAATTTCAAAGAATGGTAGAGAAACTGTGGTACATCAAATGTGCCAATACATTTATCATATGCAGGCATCACTGGATAAAGCTTCTGAAAGCAGTAGCTCAGGATCTGATCTCCAGCTGCTGAAGAGAGTATTATTGAGAATATAAACAACTACCTCATTTGCACAGACTTCATTCTTCTCAAAGTGGCCATTGAAAGAAATGGCAAGGTCCCTTCTGATGGGCATATTTTAGTGAGAAAGCTTTTTACATTAGAGGACTCTCAACTGAAATTATTCTTTGAAAGAAGACACAAAGTCATATTTTAGAAATCATTTTTAAATAATACAGTTAGTCACACCTTGTATTATTCCAGAAACAAACATTATCGTTTTTGACAATCCATTATCTTCTAGTTGCCTTTCTACGTTTCTTTTTGATTAGCTATACTATATCATCACATTAACAGACATTACGGATGTGGAAACACTCATAACAATGTTTTTTAAATGCTAGGACTGAACACTAAATCAAGAACACTCCCTTATGACTCTTCTGTATACGGTACAATTTTCATCAAATCCATCTCCTTGATTTCACTAAGATGCAATCATTGCTTCTGCCATCTAGCACCATCACAATTTGGTGCTTGGCATGTATTAGGCAATCTATTGATATTTGTTGAAATACATGAGTCAATGCCCCAAACAGCAACTATCTACATTTATAAAGCCTCATTCACTGCAGAAGTGAATTAAGTCTTTAGGGAGTTATATCTATACCTGGGAGTTGTACTGTTCAGCTTCTTAAACATACATTTTACCCATTGATATGGTTTGGCTGTGTCGCCACCCAAATCTCATCTTGAATTGTAGATCCCATAATTCCCACATGTTGTGAGAGGGACCTGGTGGGAGATAATTGAAACATGGGGTGGTTTCCTTCATATTGCTCTTGATAAGTCTCACGAGATCTGATGGTTTTATTAGGGGAAACCCCCTTTTGTTTGGCTTTATTCTCTCTTGCTACGGCCATGTAAGAAGTGTCTTTCACCTTCTGTCATGATTTGAGGCCTCCCCAGCCACTTGGAGCCCTGGCTTAAACCTCCTTTTCTTTATAAATCACTCAGTCTCTGGGATACCTTTATTGGCAGTGTGAAAATGGACTAATATACCCATCATGCTGATTTTTTCTAACCAAGAAATAGTAGGCAGTAGAAAGGACAGAATCATTCTTTTATTAGGTATGACAAGACATGGTGTTATATTTTCTTTGGTTAATACTCCAAGGAGACAAATGATATCATTCCAGCCTCATAAGAATTCAAGTTCCAAAGATTGGTTGGAAAATTTATTTCAATGATAGAGCAATGAAAATATGTTTATATTGAATACCAAATATACACATGATGGTCTTCTTAAGGAGTCAAAATCTAAAGGAATTGAAAAAGTTACTTGGTTCTAGTGGCAGATTTTTGTTTGTAGGTAGACATATAAATGATCTAGCTTTTCTTAGACTGCCAATGCTAAAATCTCAACTGAAGGACAAGTCAAAATCTCTTGTAGCCTATACTATACTTATAAGCTATCTCTTATAAATGTTCATATACTAGTATCACTGCTCCATATGGAGAGATCCTCTAAGTATAACATTGTATTTTGATCTTCTTAAAGAAAGTTAATAAAATATTATAATTACATTATTAATAGTACAAATTTATAAAAGTTAACAAATCAAGTAGTTGAAATCACATACTGAATTACTTGGAAGTGACATTATTTGAATCTGTCCTAACACCTAACCACTTGTCATCCACAATTCTCCACGTCAGCCACCACATCACGCCTTGGTGGGACCTGCCATTCTAATTCTGTCATATTTGACGGGGCTGGTTAACCTATTCATAGCTGACTCTTCTTCAAACTCATTTAATGCTGAACTGAATTAGGAGAACAGGAGCACAAAGTGGCTATGACACATGCTGGGAACTTTTCCAAGAATGCCTGTAATACAGAGAACAATTGTGTTCTCCTATCTGCTGATTACATCAAATCACAGGACTGCTAGCAAAATCTGGGCCACTTAGCATTCAGTGTTGGATTCTGGTATGCATGTAAGCAAGAATAAACTAAAATGTATAGGGAATCAGAGATAAACCTTACCAGCTAACTAGATGGCTGAAACTTAGAGAGGAGATACCTGTGCATAGCTTATAAAAAAAAATGTTAACTTAAATAAAACTCATAGTGAAAAGGTCAAGGATCTGTTGTCACATAAACATGACTGGAGTCTCCTTTTTCCCTTGTAAATGTGAAGCCATTGATTGGTGAGTATTACTTACCTAACAAATTCATATTACAGAATAGAATGTGGCCATTTTTATCTCTATTTGGAATATAACATCAGAATATGATGCCACATGACAGAATTATGTATTAACATTTTATGATGATTAGATGCATTTGTGAAGGGGATATTTATTGTGAAGTGTTGGGGTTTTCTCTTTAGCATATTTTGGTATTGTTTTTAAAGTTTGCTAGGTATAAAAACTTTAGGCCCAGTGTGGTGGCTCATATCTGTAATCCCAGCACTTTGGGAGGCCAAGATGGGTGGATCACGAGGTCAGGAGTTCCAGACCAAATTGGCCAACATAGTGAAACCCCATCTCTACTAAAAATACAAAAAATTAGCCAGGCGTGGTGGTGGGCACCTGTAATTCCAGCTAACACGGAGGCTGAGGTCGGAGAAATGCTCGAACTTGAGAGGCAGAAGTTGCAGTGGACCGGGATTGTGCCATTGCACTCCAGCCTGGGTGACAGTGTGAGACTCCGTCTCAATAAAACAACAAAAACATACAAAAAAATTTTAAGATCCTTTGAAAAGAAATTAGAAAATGAAATAGTATAAATATGGAGTATTACAGGATACTTATTAAATTGGCTAATGTATTATTTTAATATTGTAAAGAACAAAAACCTGAGTTAAGCAAAGTTTCAGTGACTTGCCTGTAATGACTCACAGCTAGTAAGATGTAAGGTCAGAATTCCCCCATAGGTTATCACATACTGTTATGATCTCATCAAAACTGAAGTCATTCATGTTCCAGAAGGATAATGTCACCAAATTTTCACACATTCCCAGATAGACCAATGTTGTTATTTACATAGGAATGTTCTCCTTTATCCTACCATTTTCAAATAATGATTGGCCTTAAAATATTTCCAGGGCATTTTTTTTTAACACACAAAATGAGATTTTAGTACTTTACAAGAGAATATCTCACACCTAAGGATAAACAGAAAACAACAAAGACTCATAGAGACGCATGTGCTTGTGCAGCTGTCAGGCCTCATTCTGGAGGTAAATGCCGTTGTGTCTAATGCTGTCATATCACACTAGATTGAATGCTGAATCTCAGGACAATTACAAGTAATGGCAAGCCTTGAGCCTTGTAGTCTCACACAAACAGTGAAACCTTGAAAGTTAAATTTAAGATAGCCAAGGTTTGACTTAGTACTATACTAGTGTTGATCAATTTTGGGGAAAATTCTTTCCCACTGTGTGCAAAAATAAATGTCAGCCATATGTGTATGCATATACAATTAAGTAATCTATTTAGAACTCTATGTCTGAGCAGTAATTAGCTTTTGTTTGGCATCACTTTCTAAATTAAGAGCATTTGCCTAATGTTGTAAAGGTGAGGGTTAAAAATTTCGCTCACAGAAATATTTTGAATTTTTGATTATTGCTATAGTTTGAATGTTTGTCCTGCTAAACCTTAGGTTGAAATTTGATCCCAGAGTAGGAGGTGGAATCTAATGGGAGGTGTTTGGGTCAAGGGGGAGGATAAGTCATGTCCTCCCTTGGAGCTAAGTGAGTTCTCACCCAATTAATTCCCATGATAGCTGGCTGTTAAAAAGAGCCTGGAAACAAACTCATCCGTTTCTCTCTTGCTTCCTTTCTTGCCAAGTGATCTCTGCACAGGCTAGCTTCCCTTCACCTTCCGCCATGAGTGGAAGCAACATGAGGCTCTCACTAGATAGAGGCCTAATTTTTAACTTTTCCAGACATCAGAATTGTGAGCCAAAGAAACTTTTACTTTATAAGTTACCCAGCTTCAGGTATGTCTTTTTAGCAACACCAATGTACTATGCCAACTATCAAACATCAACAGAAGATTTTTTTCTAGCTTTCTTTCCGAAGATTTGGAATTTAATTTTTTTTATTACATTTTTTAAGTATTCTATGTATGTAGTTCACAAAAAAGTGAAATCAACTAATCATAAGTGCATATATATATGTACAGATGTCTATGGTAATTTCAACAAATGTTGATAGAAAAACAATGAAAGAGGCATAATTTATTAAGAACCAACAATAAAAATAGTAACTCCATAGTAAATTTACCTCTATGCTTAATGTTAAAGTTATTCTAGTCTCTTTTGATTCAGGAATCAGACATTGTTACAGCTATTCTAAAATATAGAAATCCTTAATGATAATCAGCAAAATTAGATTAGCAAAAATAAACACTGAAATTATTTGAGAAAACAGCTAGCTTGAGATTAACTATTATTGAATATGTTTCTTAAAACAAGCAATTAGTAGTGAGGATTAGACTTATTTGTTAAGTTACTGATGAAAAATGGTTTTTCTTCCTTTGACAATAGTCTTTATTATTACCTCTTGGGTTAAGAGAAATAAGAACTATTCAATGGAAGAAGCTGGATCAACCCAAAAATTATCAGAATGCTGTCCCTGTCATAGTACTGCTACTTACCAGCTCTCCTAAATCTAATAAGGTCACTTAACCTCACCATAATTTCAGTCTCTTCCTTTGTAAAACTAAATACCACTATTATCTATTATCAGAAGGAAAATAGGAGGTTTAGAAATCATGTTAAAAAAAAAAGCATCTGGCTTACCCTTGGCTCTTAATGAATGGTAGCTCTTACTATTTGAGTCTATATCCTATCAACAAACAAATCAATTATTTATCTAAATTTAAAAACGTAAGAAAAATGAAATACATATGATGTAATATTAAATATGGATACTTTAAGATATAATGATTAAGAATACCAAATACTATTCTGCAGTAAGTATCTGAACAGAGAAAGTGATGGCCTAAGACATTTTATTTGTTACCTTTGAATATAATGGAAAACCTTGCAATTCCTTAATATACAGGTCATAGGTTCATTAGCAAACTAATGTCACCCAGGGGTGCAGACTGTTATATTTAAATATTGAGGTATGTTAAAATATTCTTTTTATTTGACTTAATTTCTAAGGTTTTTTTTCAAAAAAACTTTCTTTAAAGCAAACCACTAAAGTATGTGGAATAGTATGACCGTATATAGCCTTGATGCATGAGATTGTTATAAATAATGTCATACTCAACACAATAACACAACTTTGTCTGGAATTAGAAATGAAAAGAGAACAAGAATAAAAATTAAAAACAAACTCAACATGGGTAATATAAAACATAAACAAAGGTTATTTTTAATAGCATTTTCCAACATCTTTTTATACTTTTGGCAGCAAATTAGAGTAACAATACACATAAAACTAAACTGCAAACAGCTTGTTATTATTCCTTTGAAATGTAATGTATTGTGAACAGTATTTGTTAGGGATATTTTCTTTTATTTGGTGGAAAATAGCCATAAAAGCAAAGATTCTTTTTCTTTGAGGAGCATGAATTGTTACATTACTTTAAAAACTTCTTATTCAAAATAGCACAATGCTTTGAATTAATCTTTTAATATTACATGTAAATTTAGTATTTTATTTGAACATCATTTATGTGTACAAATAACTATTTTTATATAAATTTGTTTCAACTAAGATTTTTAATGAGTTTTTTTTTCTACTTTAAATTTGGTGGACGTCTAAATCATATTTTAAGAATGTAAAAAGCTAGGCATTTTAAAAACAGAAAATTCTAGGCAGTTTATCTTTCAACAATCTAAACCAGATCGCTCAGATTATCCACAAAATTGTCCAGAACTAATAAGGGGAAAAAAAGCAACATTTTGACCTATATATCAAAAATCAAATCAATTATCAGACCTGTAAGTAAACCAAAAGAGGATCCATGCAGGCAGAGATAAATCCCAAATCTCAAGGTACTTTGACAGTTACATAATAAAAATGATTGGAAGAGGTTATCTTAAACAAAGGTTTTTTTGCAAGCACATAAATCATACAAATAATTATCTCTCCGAGATGACAGGGGCTTAGGAAGTAAACTACTTTAGGAGTAGCCTCCAGAGATACTCAACCATGTTTATGAGCCTCACAGTCATCTTTATAAAAGACAAGCTCCAGTTGAGTAAACCACGTATGTGCTACATTCCGAAGAAGAAAAACTGTGAATAGGAAAGTTAACACAATGAACCACTGATAGGGAATAAATACTTAATGTCTATTTTTCTTAAGAAATTTCTTGGGATCAGTTTTTCTTATTTATTCACTGAAGCACATTCTTATAAAAGACAAACAGCAAGCACAGCATATTTATTTCATGGTAGCTGTCTTATGCAGTTTTGTTGATGTTTGTTTCTTTTTTTACTCATTCATATAACCTACACATGTTACAACCAACATGCTAGGTACATGGGATATAATAAGACCGAGTCTCTGCCTTCACAAATCTTACCTATAAATCTTAGGTTCAATTGGGACATTTTATCTCCCATTTGTAAATGTCCAAAAACATCTTTGGCTGATACAATTTGAGGGGTATTCCTGACTTCTAATGAGTAGAAACCACGATATTGCTAAACATCACATAATGCACAAGAAAGCCCCTCACAACAAGCCATTCTTTTTCTTTGAAAAAGAATCAAGAAAAAGAAATGGAAATGAAAGTTGTTTCACACTGATGAATATTCTAGAGGGGTAGTGTACTTGGTTTCATCGTGGAGTGCTTCCAGTATCTAAACTGAGCCAAGGATGAGTAGGAAATTTCCAGGGGAGCCAATATTGAAAGAGAGGAACATAAATATGGAAGTCCAGGGAAGAGAATGATAAATTGAAGATGCCTAATAACTCCAGAGTGGCACAGGTGAAGAGGACAAGGACAGGTAGAAGAGGCAGAAAACCAAGGGGCTATAACAAATGGCATTGTATGCTAGAATAATGAGTTTGTACTTCAGAACAGAGTAAAGCTGTTAAAATGTTGTACAAAAAAGAGTGACATGATAAAAGTTGCATATTGGAAAGAACATACTGGTGGCAGTATAGAAAACAAATGGAAAGTAGAAAGGACAGGGAGATCAGAGGAAAAACAGATGAATTAGGAGGCTTTCTCATATTTGAGGTGAATTATGATAGGGGCCCAAATTAGGTTAGTGTCAATGGGGACAAAAGTATGTGAATGAATTGGAGATATAGTTTAAAGGGTAGAATTAACGGGACTTAAGAATTAATTGTTAACTCTTTTTTGAATTAGGATATTTTCTTTTGACCATTATTCTTTCTTCTCTTAGCTCTGCCTACATTCAGGAGGGGTAAAATCAAAACATTGGTTCATCTGTAAATTTCAAGTCAGTAGTTATTTTCATTGTACATTTCAAAGTGGTTGCTTTCTACTATCCAGTTCCTTTTATGATAAGAAAATGATTATCTCCCTCAAATCTAAGGTACTAAAAATAGTCAACTGCAAACCAAAATGGGAGCAGTCCAGAGATAGGTGTATAGTAAGAATTAAACTAGAGGAGAGCTTTCAAGTTGTTAATTTTTTCTTTCCTCCACTTAGTGGATCATTATTTGCACTTTCTTTGTACTTCTCTTATTTATCCTCTAGACTCCATTAGTGAGCAATTACAATGAAGACTGGCTGTCCACCAGAATGCCTGGAATGGAAAGATTGTGAGTTTCTAAGTTGTAAAAGACATTTACTTGACTTGGAATGCAGTTGGGGCACAAGGAAGGATTGTGCCAATGAAAAGCTAGAGTATTCCCCAAGTTCCCATATTCACTTATAGGTATAAAATCCAGTGCCCGGGATATTGTTCCTCTCCACCTTCCCTACCCATATATCACTGAGTCAGGCAGCTGATATTGTTAAGGAAATAAAAGATGGAATCACATGAAAAAAATATGAAGCATCGGAGGGATCTGAGCACTTTGATTAATTTGTTTTAAAAGAAGAGAGGAGCCAAATTAGAGGAGCCAAAATTAGTAGGAAAGGATAAAAATTTTTGAATGCCTTCCAGGTGATAAAAGAGAAAACTGAATATGAAAAATGTAATTGATGAAATATGGATTTCAACAGATGAATAGTATAGCAAAATATATATCAAAAAAGAACAAACTATTAAGTTGGAAGATCAAATTGCTGGCTTCCTAGACAATGAAATGGAAAAAAATGAAATAATAAGTGAAGAGTTCAGATATATCAGGGTTTCTCAAAGTTGGTCCTATTGATATTTTGGGCCATATAATATTTTGTTGTGAGGGGCATTTTTTTTTCTTTTTTTTTCTTTTAGAGATAGAGTCTCACTCTGTCGCCTGGTCTGAAGTGTAGTGACGAGATCTCAGCTCACTGCAATCTCCACCTCTTGGGATCAAGCTATTCTCCAGCCTCAGCCTCCCAAGTAGCTGGGTTTACAGGTGTGCGCCACCGCATCTGGCTGTATTGTTAGTAGAGATGGGGTTTCACCATGTTGCCCAGGCTGATCTTGCACTCCTGACCTCAGGTTATCCACCCCTCTTGGCCTCCCAAAGTGCTGGAGTTCCAAGTGTAAGCCACCATGGCTGGCCTGTTGTGAGGGGCTTTCTTGTGCATTATGTGATGTTTAGCAACATCGTGGTCTCTACTCATTAGAAGTCAGGAGTGCCCCTCTAATTGTAACAGCCAATGATGTTTTTGGACATTTACAAATGGGAGATAAAATGTCCCAAATGAACCTAAGATTTATAGGTAAGTAAAAATGTACTTTTATGAGTCTCACCAAAATAATAAATACAGGTGAGGAAATACAGAAAAGGGAACAATAATTTTCTAAAATTAAAAAAGAAAGGAAATATGATGGCACTAGTTCATGAACTATCAAACAAGTGAGATTAAAAAGTAATATCTAGGTATTCTATAGGTAAAATGCTAAATATTAAATCAAATTTTTAATGGTCATAATTTTCAAAAAGTAAAAGTAGGTCACCTAAAATATAGAATCATTCATATCAACAGCAGTGAATGCAAGAAGACAATAAAATAACATTTTAAATGTTGAAGAAAAAGAACTTTGAGCCAGGAGTTATTTTCAGCTTAAAAGAAAATGATTAAATTTGAGCTCAAAACATAGATCTATCTAGTATAAAAAGTTTCACAAAGCACAAATATCACAAGCCTTTTTGAAATAACTCTTAGAAGATATTGCCAACATAAAAAGCAATCAATCTAGAAGACTTCAGTGAGATATGGAAAACAAGGTGAATAAAGAAGTTAGTAAATTTACTTTTGTCTAAATTAACAACAGTAATGATAAAATATATCCATAAATGTCCAGAATATTAATTACAAATTTTACTAATATAGTATTTATATACTCCTTGGGAAGAAGATTATTTTGAGGAGAAGGGATTAGACAGGGAAGTAAGAGCATATTAAGATTGTTACTTTGGGATATGATAACTACATTTATTACAAGTTTACTGCATGCAGTGTGCTTTTCAAAATGTTTCACCTATATTAACCCATTCAATTCTCATTAAAATTCAATAAGGTAATAAGTATTATTATTATTTATTTTAAAATAAAGTACTGAAGCAGAGACTAATTAACTTGGCTAGGGTTAGTATTGAACCCAGCCAGCCTGGCTAAAGAGCCCACACTCTTCAGCAGTAAGCCTACAGGTGACTAGATGATATTACTATTTAGGTTTAGATAATGATTGGAAAAATAAGCATATTATTTTCTTTAGCTAGCAAAATTAAATTTGATAATCTAGAATATTTCACTGAAAGAAAAGTCTTAAAAAATAAAAACATCATAAATATAAAGTAAGATATCAGATATAATAACATGATAGCAATTAGAATAAGTATTAATGGACTAAATTATCTCATTAGAAGATAGAGACTTCACAATTATCTTTTTAAAACAAAATCATAGGTTAACCTTATGTCATCTATAATACACATATATAGTTCCAAAAGATATACAATATTTGAAAATTTAAAAGATATTTTTAAAAAAATCAGAAAATATTTTAGTCAAATTATACATAGAATAGACATTTTATTTCAAGTAAAAGGAAATTTAAGGCAACAAAAAGACATAAAGCACAAACATGTTTCTTATACATTGTTAAAAGAAACAAGAGGATAAAAGCCAAAGTTCACAAAGAAATAAAAGCAGCCCATATGATCTGCAACACCTCCTCCCTTTTATCACTGACCTCCTTTCCTTCTACTCTTCCCCTTGTTCAGTTGGCTTGAGCCACACCAGCTCAAATAAATGTGAAAACCCAGAAAAAATGTTATATTCTTGGTGGGTCATTTCACGGATGAACACTAACAAACTTCTCAAGAGAATCCGTCTAATTGTTCCAGAAATTTTGAAGAGGAAAATTGCCTATCCTAACTTAATGACAGTAATTTAACTTTGATACCAAAACACATAAAGTGAAAAATAGAAATAAAAAAAACTTAGGGGCTAGTTTCATTTATGAACTATATTTAAAAATACTAAAAAATAGATTAGCTAACCAAATCAACAGTATATTATTAAAATATTATAATGATGTATGTTTTATCCCAGAAATGCAAAGATGACTCAGTGTTTGATTATCTATAAATGTAAAATCAAAGGTTGAGTCACCTTTGCCTTTACATTTATAAGTCAAGGATACAAATCAATGATCATCTCATTTGTGCCAAAGAAAAATGATTTTATGAAGTTAAAAAGTACTAACGATTGAAAAGAAAATTAGAAAACCGGATTAGAATTAATCTTCCATCACCCTATAAAATACTCTAAAAATTCAAGTAAATATCATATTCAATGTTAGAATTTATTAAGATTAAGAATAGCATTAGGATTGTCTTCTATCACCCCTACTGTTTAGCACAGAACTGAAGTTCCTGGGTAATGTGGCAAGTCAAGAAAAACAAACACATCATACAGGTTTGAAATTAAGAGATGAAATAAAAAATATTTGTTAATTAGTAATTATGATTCTTATATACAATTCAGGATAGTCATCTATAGAGCTAAACACAGGAGGTTGTTTACCATAATATAATTTTATATGAGAAATTTTCAACCAGAAAATGTAAGATATCATTTACAATTACAAGAAAAACTAAAAAAAAAGCCTTTTTAAAAAGCTTTTTCTAACCTAGTAAAGGATATGATTAGCATTTATAGAATTTTAAAACTCTATTAGAAGGCATAAAATTACTCCCCAAATTTAGAGTAATTCTGTGTTCACACTTGAAATGACTTAACATTGTGAATATCTGCCTTCCTAAATTCATTTATAAGTTAATTCAACTCATATCTAAACCTCAGGATGTTTTAAGAGACTTCACTAATGCTAACATTTTTTTTCAGTTAAAGATCATCAGTTGGTAAAACAATTTTGACATGTAAGAGCAAAAAGAGAGAGCTGATTCTGTCAGATACTAAGACATATTTAAAAAGCTTAGTAATTAACATAGCATTGTACTTCTGTAGTTACTATCAAGTGGAGTAGCATAAGCGATGGCCTAAAAACATATAATCTATGTATTTTTTAAAAGATGAACTATTAGTAAATGGTGTTTGAAAATTTTCACATTACATGGAGGAAAATACCTGATCTCATGCCACATATGAAAATTAACTTCAAATGGATAAAATAGTAAAATGTGAAAGAAAAACCTACATTGATAATAAAAAATAATATAAAATACTATGTTCGGAATTCTGAGATAGAAAAACTTTCTTAAATATGACTATGTATCATAAATACTAAAAAGAAGGAATACATTTATTGCATCAAAATTATAGATTTTTAACCAAAGGGCATCATGAAATAATATATGGTTAAAAGAGTCAGAGAATGTACTTGGAATGTCTAAATTATAGGGAATTAGTGACTCTTTCAAATTATCTGGAAAATACTGAAAATCAAATTGAAAAATATGATGAGTGTAACAATTATAATAGTAACAACAACAGATGCAGAGCTCTTACCATTTATCAGTAATATCTCTAAGTGTTTAATATCTATTTACTTGTGGAATATTATGAACATAAAAGTTATAGAAGGGGAAACCAAAATAACAAGTGTTTTGAAGATATATTCTAACACACTAGGAAATAAATAAATGCACATTAAAACTCTTGATTTTCACTTTATAAACAGTAGTTTGGCAAAAAATGTAAAAGAAGAAAATATTAAGTTCTAAATACAGAAGCAGCTGGGTCTCATGCACTTCTAGTGGGTCTATAAATTGGTGCAGTCATCCTAGAAATAATCTGGTAATACTTCATGACAGTACTATGCGTATCACCCAACAATTCCATGCCTACCAGCTATTATGCACTAAAATATGAAGACAGCACTTAAATGACACCACATACTTGGTTAGAAACACAGGCTCTCAACCAAACTACTTGACTCATTTAATGTATTTTTCCATGTATTGCCTTCTGTTGTTGGCTAAGTTATTTAATCTCTTGCTGTCTAAATTAAAGATAAGGGCCGGGCGCAGGTGGTTCACGCCTGGAATCCCAGCACTTTGGGAGGCCGAGGCGGGCAGATCACGAGGTCAGGAGATCGAGACCATCCTGGCCAACATGGTGAAACCCCGTCTCTACTAAAAATACAAAAATTAGCCAGATGTGGTGGTGTGCACCTGTAGTCCTAGCTACTCAGGAAGCTGAGGCAGGAGAATCGCTTGAACCCAGGAGGCTGAGGTTGCCGTGAAAGGAGATTGCACCATTGCACTCCAGCCTGGGCAACAAGAGCGAAACTCCGTCTCAAAAAAAAAAAAAAAAAAAAGAAGAAAGAAAGAAAGAAAGAAAAAGGTAAATGGGGTAACAATGATGTTAATAAGAATATAAGAATAATGCTATTTGTTTGTTCGAGTTCTTACAGTTTTTAACTACAACTTCTTGGCTCATATCGTAGCACACAGTAAAGTGTTCAATTTATGTTAGTCTTTTTAAAAACTATATATATATATATATATATATATATATATATATATATATATATATACATTTTATCAACCCTTAACGGAGGGGAAATATACTAAATATATTAGAATGGGTACCTCTGGAAAACAGACGACTATGATTGAGAACAAGGGAAGGAGAAAAGAAAACAATAATAATAAGGGTTGTATTGCATGGATGGATGATGACTGTTCTATGAACTAGGATTATGCTCAATTTATATTTATAATCTTTTGTGCAAAGAAGTGCTTAAGAAGAGAAGGACTGTGCATCTCTGAATGATTACAGTGTTGAGTAACTGCCGAGACAGTTAATGTTTTTTAAATGTGTTCATCTAACTATTGTTTAAGATAAAATAACTAGATCAGCATGAGAAATCGTTTAAAAGAGAGAGTATAAGAAGCAGTGCTGTTGCAGGTGTTTTGATTTATTAGATTTCTTTCTTTTTTTTTTTTTTTTTGCCTTTTCTCAAGGACTTGGATCTAGACAGCATCTAAGGCTGGAATTAAAAAAGTAAAGGTAAAGAGGAGAGATGAAAAATGAGAGTAATTGAAGGGGGCAAAGTGAGAACACAAGAAACAACTGTAAAGTTATTTTTTCACAGAAAATAAAATGTCAAAGGAAAAGCTCCAAGAAAATCAGTCTTTTTGGTGATGAATAAACTAGTAAGCAAACAATGAAATGCAAATGCGTATTAAAAAGTAGAGACAGAGAGAAGGACGGAAGGGAAGGAAGGAGGGAGGGAAGGAAGGAAGGAAGGAAGTGTAATAAATTTTAGAATTAACCTAGACACTAAAACCTTGAGACAAGAATTAGGGTACAATGATGCATGAATCCCCAGCCCCAGCTCAGTACATAGAATATAGTATATGTTTGAAAAATGTTTGCTGCATTTTGCTAGCATTCATTATTTAAATACAGGTTTGGGTGAATAGTGGAATTGTGCCCACCTCTTTCCCTGGTAAGTGCTCTCATACTCTTAGTTTCTTCCCCCATTTTATTTGTTGCTTTCACCTCTCTTCTTCTGGTTTATAAAATAATTAATATGTGGGGGCAGAACAAGCAATATCTTTTCAGTAAGTCAAAGTGATAAATGGGAGGTTTTCTGATGATCAAATAGGAAGGCATGTGAAACCCTTGGTGTCCTATTTGACATAGAGAAAACTCTGCAATTTGCAGTGAGCTTTTTTATTCCTTTTTTACACATCACACCTGAAGGGCAGGAAGACTTAAAGCACATGTAATAAAGGTCTATAACAACAGCAATATTTGTGAAAGTGAAAATTATTGCCACAATCAGAATCTTTTGTGTAAAAAAGCAGACACCATATTTCCCAAGTCAAGAAGATTAATATAATATAAACAGCATGAAAATATAAAAATATATTTTTATAAAATCTATCAGCTCTTTTGTAACACTATTATCCAAACAGTATTAAAGATGATCTCACTGTTAATCTTTACAGAATTTGAAAATGTTTTCTATATGAGGTCCTAGCTGTTAGTGAACTCTGATTTCTTAAGATTTACTGTATTTAATGAGAGTACACAAGGTGGTTTTCAACTACCAGAATATATTTGAAGCCAAGAGAAGAAAACAAGAGCGCCACTAAACACGTGAAGCAATAATTTCAATGATATTTTCCAGTTTGGAATGATGCATAACCTTTTATTACAATGAGAAATTTGCTTTCTACTTTGAGGAGTCTTGTCACTACTCCTGAAGAAAAGGAAGAAAGAAAATTAGCATGTATATCTTCCCTCTTTGTGGTAAACTGTATCCTAGGCACTTCACATATATTAATTATCTCAGTTAGTCCTCACATAATCCTTAGGGAATGGCTGTTATCTGTATTTTACAAACACTGCAGGGAGACTTGATAACTTGTCTAATGTTACACGGCTAATATGTGCAACACAACAGTTAGAAAACAGGATAATTTGACCCTAAAACCCGTGTTTTTTAAATGTCAGTTGTCTTTTTATATTTATGGTGCAGATTATAATTAACGTTTTAACATAAATTAAGTGCAGAAGCAGGAGTTTTCTTTCCCTGTTGTTGTTACTCTTGAAATCTACATATGTGGGTTATGACCTAACTTGTTTCCTGTGAAGCATGGTAACCTTCTATCATAATGTGATGCAGGAATAGATAATAAAACCTGCCACGTCTATTTCTTGTGGAGAAGGCAAGTGTTTAATAAAAAGCCTTCAGCATAAAGGATGAGAGTTTCCAGAGTGATTTCTAGCAGATCCTTTTGTTTGTCAACATTTGAACATTATTCTCCGAAATAATGGCTCAGGTTTGAGAGGTAGTATCAACAATTTCACTTGTATACCATGCACAGTGAGAGAAGACAGTTATGCTAGAAACAAACAATATTCTTTGTTATTGAGGGGAATATGAAAGGAAGGGACTCAACCTCAACAAACTTTTGATGCAATTCAGACTATTGAAAGTCAAACATAATTAAATCATCCTAAGAGTCAATTATTCTCCCACAGTTGGCCTATATGGAATGTAGCATTAATATTCTCTGCATAATTTGTGACTTTAAAGATATATAATCAATCTTTTGTTTTTAATTTATTATTGTATAGATTAAACGTTTCGCAATCTTGTTTACATGGGACCAATTTTCTCATTTGATTTCAGTTCTTAAATTACTAAAAGAAAAAGTCAGAAAAAAGCATTTTATCACATTAATGTAACACTTGCAATTTGATTTAACAACATGATAGATGAAAGCATGAGGTTATTATAACACAATGCATTTATCATCTTTTATGCATCGTCCCCTAAACAAAATTAACACTGAAACATATCCAGTGAGGTTTCTAAAATGACTAGCCTTGCCAAGATAGGTTTTTGGCTCATAAATAACATAGTATAAAAAAATAAAATCACTGAATGCTATAAAAATGCAGTATCAGGAACCACTAAAGTGTGAAACATTAAGTACACTACTCAAAATGGCATTCTCAAATGTATAAATTATTTAACCGTATGGCAGAGCCTAGACTACTGTCACAAGATACAGAAAATTGACTTCTCAGATCATTTTAACATCTGGGAAAGACTACTGCTCAAAAAACAAAAACAAAAACAAAAAACCGAAACTCTAAAATACTAGCATCCATGTTAAATAACTCCACAATTAGGAAACCTATTGACTTCATGTTGTTAATATAGTTAGAAACCCCAGGATTAATGTTCTTGAGAGCAGTAACAGTCTTAATATTCACAGATCATAACAGTAGAAAAAGATATTTTGCTTTAATATTCACAGATCATACCAGGAGAGAAAAGGTATTTTATTTTTTAAGTAATCAACATAAGAAAAATTCTATGCGGTTTTATTCAACTTAAACACATTTTTCTTGCTAATAATCCATAAATGCTCTTTAAAAATTTTTTTAATTGTTCTTTGTCTAAATTTTTTTATCTTTCATGGTTAAAATGCTATGTCTTTTTACACCTTTTTTTCTCTTACAGCATGCAACGCAACGTCATGTGTGAAATAAGATGAATAGGTGAATCAGCTCTCTCACTCTTTTTTAAACCTGAATATAGAACAGCATTTGACTTCTATGCATTTTACCAAAAATTGAGATGTAACAAATACTATCTACATTTCCTACATATCTTTAGGATCCTGACTTTCATTATATTAGGAGCTTCCAAATTATCGTCAATTAGTCATTTTCAGGAAGACCTCTCAACAAAAATTTACTTTAGAGTTTACTGGAGTTTAGTGATTCTTTCTTTGGAATCCCAACTGGTCCCATTTAGTTACTGAGAGTTTTTAACTTGATCTTTAAAATTCCTTCCAGTTCTAACTTGCAGTGAGTATCTGTGTGGTTGTGAACACTATTATTTCTGGAATAAAAACAGTAGGTACATCGCTCTCCAATACTGAAACTTTTCTCTCTTCTGTCATGAAGGCAAATCTGCCCTGGGGGTGGAACCAGGTGCAGCAGAGGCTCTTTGCTTTAGAAAGATGCTCCTCTGCTTTCATCAGTTATTCTGCGACACCTGTAGAAATAACTATTTGTAACTGACCTCAGGACTTCATCACCTCTCACTAGGATTGTGGCAAAGGTCTCCAAACTGGCCTAACCTGGCTCTCCTATTCATACTTTACAATCTGGCTAGAATTATCTTTCCTAAATGTAGTTTGGAGTTTGGTCATTTTATTCCACTTGTCAAAAATCAACAGTTTTCTCTTTGTTTATGGAATCCATATTAAATTATTTAGCTTGACATCGAGAGGTCTCTACAAAAGAGGTCCAATGCATCTTTCTGGCAACACTTTACTACACTATTTCTTCTCATGTTCAATATCTCTGCTGTCTAACATTATTTAACATTATTTGGAAAACCAATGGTATTTCAAGCTAAGGTTATTTCATTTATGCAGTTTGTCCCAATCAGGATCACTATTCATCCTTTTCCTGACAATTCTACTTATTTTCATTCATTTTATGGATATGCATTCAGTAAGTCAAATATCCTCGATGACATAATTGTAATTGATATATTAATTAAAAATCAGTATTAAAACATAACTCATGAAAGCATGATAATGGCATATGTTAACATTCTGTTTAATCTTAAATAATATACAAATTATTAGGAGTGAGAAATCTGAATGAAAAATCCTATAATATTTATATTATTTGTTTAAATAATATACAAATTATTAGGAGTAAAGTAATCTGAATGAAAAATCCTTCACTGCTTTTGGAATTCCACCTGAATCCTTTATAGTTGTCATTCCTCGATTTAATTTATAACATCTTAGAAACTTTTTTACTTTTTTGACTTTCCAAATCATTCAACTTAGTCTTCTTGGAAATAACTAGCTTTTTTCAATCATATTTTTGCATTTTTATAATATTTAGAGAAATAATATCATTTTTACAAGTAAAACTGTCATTCTCAACTTTGGGAATGGTAAGATATTTTGGAAAGCATGTATCTCAATGGGCAGTAGTAGAAGTCATGGGTGTGCATGAGCATTCACATGTCATTGGCACTGCATGGGAAGTTTTATTTAGAGAATGAGGACATAAGGTTCATCAGAAGCAAATAGGTTGATTAATTTTTATACTACAATATACCAGGTACTGTGAATACAAAAGGCACTGTGAATACAATAATTGTATTAGTTATTTATGAGGCAAAACAACCCCACAACTTGGAGCTTAACACAGTAATTGTATGATTCTGGGGGTTGGCAATTCAACTTTTACCTGGGGTCACTCAGGCTGCTGTAATCATTTGAAATAGATAGTGGCTAGATAGTCTTAAATGTAGGGTCTACCAGTTTCCATTACTTTTTTCTGTGTCCTGAATGAGAAATAGAAAGTGACTTGGCCACTCTCTTACCTGGCCAGGTAGCACATCGATGTCCATTGTGAGGATGTGCTGCAGCCTCCCTTTGTAACTTCCCTGAATAAATGCTTTGGACTGATTGCCCTGGAGTTTAACGCGTCTTTCTTTGGAATCCCAAGTGGTCTCATCTAGGAAAGGGTTGGGCACTTCACTGTGGGAATTGCCCTGCTGTCACTTAAAGGGTGAAAAATTCTAATATGTTTTATTCAATTTTTACAACTTTCTTGTTGCTAATAATACATAAATGTTCTTTTAAAAATTGTTCTTAATTTTATTGTCTGATCTTTTTTTCTTTCACAGTTAAAATGCTGTGGTTTTTTTACACTTTTCTGTCCCTTATAGCATGCAACACAGCATTGTGTGTGAAATAGGATGAATAGATGAATCAGCTCTCTCGCCCTTTTTCAAACCTGAATACAACACAGCATTTGACTTCTATGTCAAATACCATCTCTCAGCAGGAGGAAACATGTTCTCATACACATATGTTGAGTTGCTACTGGCTGATGTTGGGTTGGTGATGGCTGAATTCAATATGCATGGGTCTTTTATCCTCAAGGAAGCCAGCCTAGAGTTCCTTACACGGGGCTATCACAGTAGAAACAGTTAGGATTAAATGTGGTATTATAACACCTCTTAAGGCCCAACCTTATAATTTCTGCAGCATTTTATAAGTTAAATTAAATCACAAATCCAGCTCAGATTCAAGGGGATGGAGCAATATATTCCAACCTTGGAAGAGAAATAGTATAGTTTTACTTTAAAAAAGGAGATGTGCATGGGAGGAATTTGTAGCATGTTTTGCAATGTTCCTGCCCTCATGTAGGAAGCAAGACATGCATGAATCCTGCCCTCACAGAAAGCAGTAAGGAATAAAGGCAAGCAAAATCAAAAACAAAAAACAAACAACAAAAAAAAAACAAGGGCTGTAACAAATATTTTAAAAGGGCAATTGCAAGGCACTATAAGACAATGTAGAAGTACATCATTAAATTTTCTGAGAAATCAGAAATTTTTTTCTAGAAAAATCATATATAAACCAAGACTCAAAGAAGGAGTAGGAGTTAGTTTGGCAGATAATGAGAAAATGGGAGAGAGAGTTTTCTAAATTAAAGGGACAGCAGGGCATGCATAAAGGCCTGGAAACGAAACAGAGCATGGAAGAAAAAGCAAGAAGATGTTCACTGCAAGGAGCATCAGAAAATGGAGGTAAGAGAGATAAAAAACGGACACCAGAATCCAAAGAGCAATGCCATCCTGTTAAAGAGTTGAGCTCTGAGAATTAGGAGAAGCTGCCAACAGATTAGAAAAGTCAAAGTGGGCTCGGGCGTAGTGGCTCTCACCTGTAATCCTAGCACTTTGGGACGCGGAGGCAGGTGGATCACCTGAGGTGAGAAGTTCGAGACCAGCCTGACCAATATGGTGAAACTTCCGGCTCTACAAAAAATTCAAAAATTAGCTGAGCATGGTGTGTGTGCCTATAATCCTAGCTACTTGGGAGCTGAGATAGGAGAATCGCTTGAACCCAGTGTACTCCAGCATTCCAGCCTCAATGACAGAGGGAGACTCCATCAATAAAAAGAGAGAGAGAGAGAATTTAAAGTAGGCCAGGCACAGTGGCTCACTCCTGTAATCCCAGCACTTTGGGAGGGTGAGGCAGGGAGATCACCTGAGGCCAGGACTTAGAGACCAGCCTGGCCAACATGGCAAACCCCTCTCTCTACTAAAAATACAAAAATTAGCTGGATGTGGTGGTGGGTGCCTGTAATCCCACCTACTCAGGAGGCTGAGGCAGGAGAATCACTTGAACCTATGAGGCAGAGGGTACAGTGAGCCAAGGTCGTGCCACTGTAATCCAGCCTGGGTGACAAGAGCGAAACTCAGTCTCAAAAAAAAAAGTAAAATAAGTCAAAGTGATGTTAAGGTCAGCATGAAGATAAAAAAATAAAAAGAAATCTGTTACATTTTAGCATTACTGTTCCTTTCTTAAAACACCTTATAGAATCAGACCAACAACTTAGTGGTTTCAATAGGAAGATAATGATGCTGCTTAGAGCAAAATGTTTTCTGCACTATTCAAATGACTGTTTCTCAAATTGGATAAGATTTACGTAGGAAGACCAGAGACATTGAACCTAATCTTTTGTATCCCTCACCACCTTCGAAATCCTAACCTTGGTCTCAGATTATGAAAACACATGCTTGGAAAGGAATAGCTCAGCTAGAGAGACATAACCACTTTCTATGGATCCCAGTAGACAGAAATAAGCTTAGCCTGAAACCATTGTTAATGAGGATTTCAGAATCACAAGAGCAAAATGGTACAATAGGGATGTGTGAGTCCATACTTATGATTCTAAGAAGGATAAGAGCCTAAAGCTTCCTAAGCAGGGAGACATCTACCTTATTTCTTAAGAGCTCTATGAATTGAATTCCAAAAGCATCATAAAAGTCCTTTTCTAATATTTAAGTATTTTCCCTTTGCCTTATACAAAATCCAAATTTCCCTGTTATACTATAGGCCAATTTTGTTTCTTCTTCAGCAGGTATGTTCAACCAAAAATAGCTTTGTCAATTTCCAGAGATTTTTTTTTTTTTCCAATTTCCCACTCCCGCCTTTATCAATCTCCTCCCCTGTTAAATGATCTCTGGTCTTTAGAGACTCTATTATTGTCTTTTTATCTTTTTTTCCTTTTTAAACTTTTACGTAGTTTACATAATATTTTACATAGGTTACATTTCCAGGTTCTTTTCCTGAAAATGTTTATTTCATTTATGACTTTCTAAACTTGATCTGGGGAAAAAATTCTGCTCAGACATCCCACCTAGATTGTGTTTAAAATCTAAAGCCTCTGTGTGTGCTGGGGTTGGGATGAAATAAGTAGAGTAGGATTTATTAAAGAAGTACAAACTTGCAGATGATTACCCATGAGAGGTCAAGAGTTAAATAAAGTACCAGCATGGGAACATAGTAATTGTCAAAAGGCAAACAAATGTAAAAGCAGGAGTGGGAGGGAACCAACACCTTTAAGTATTGGCAGTATTTTGTGAATGGATACAGGAATGAGGGTTGTTCCCAGTTTAAAATGTCAAGAGATAGTGTTTCTGAATACATTCAAAAAGATTATTTTCAGGATGCCAATAACCTGTTGCAAAATTTTTATGTAAGATTCTATTAGCACTTCTTCTTATAGCAAAGGTTCTCCTATGTTGGGTAATGTGCATGGTATCTACAAGGAGATTTAGGAAAGTAATTGAATATTTCAGATACACAAAGTAATATATTTTTAAACTACTTTAAATATAAATAACTTGGCACTCGTATGGGCACTGAAGAAGAAAAAAGTTAAATTCAGAAAACAAAGAATCACATGCTTTGTCAGATGCTCCAAAACACATTCCATTATAATTGCTAAAGTGATCAACTATTGCTGTGCTCAAAATTAGAACAAAGAAAGATAAGCTGAAAATTTTCCTATTTACTGATATTCACTTATTTCTTCAAAATACTTCTAAAATAAATGATAACACGCAAATACATACTCGGTATTCAAAGCAAGTATTTCAGCCAAAATACAATTTTGGAGGATTAAAATCAGTCACCAATATAATTTTTCTACACTTAGTTTATCATTGATGCCTCTTCCCCTTGTGTTTCTCACTTTATCCTCTTTATTCTGGACTGTCCCTTATCAGAATTTACCCTAGTTAACTATCATTTTAGAAAATATCAAATAAATTACACAGCAACCAAATTAACTACCATTTGCTGAGCATCTACTATATATGTATGTGTGTCTGTGTGTGTGTGTGTGTGTATGTATACATACATATACATATATATGTATACATATATATAGCTATCTATACTCATTCATATTTTATAATTGGAAGATGGCTGTTAGAGATTATGTAAGTATAAAGTCAGAATTGTTTATTGATCAGGCAACTGAAGCTGAAAGATGTTAAATTATTTGCAAAATCATACAATTGGTATATGTTTTAATTATCCTATTCTGGTTCAATCTGCTAACACATGAACTGACCTCATACTCACTTCAGTCATATCACATATGCTAATAGGAGCACTCTAAATTATTTTTCCTATGTAGAACTAAATCTAAAAATACTTCCTACACAATTACATTGGTTACAATGTTCAAAGAACTTGAACATTAAAGAGAATATGAAAGTATTTTTCTATATCTTAATAATTTTCTAGTTCCATTGATTGTAAGAGTTGACATTTACTAAAGGCTTACAGTATTTCAAACACTTTTCTATACTTTTAGGGATCATTTCCTTTCACAGTCACAACTCTAATGAGATGTTATATTAGTTAGACAAGTTCAGCAGTGACTGACAGAAGAAAAAAATAACAAGAATTTTCATTTAAAAATTTATTTTCCTTTTTTTTTTTTGAGACAGTCTTGCTGTGTTGCCCAGGCTGGAGTACAGTGGCATGATCTCAGCTTACTGCAACCTCCACCTCTCTGGTTCAAGCGATTCTCCTGCCTTAGCCTCCCAAGTAGCTGGGACTACAGGCCTCCGCCAACACGCCTGGCTAATTTTTTTTGTTTGTTTGCATTTTTAGTAGAGACAGGGTTTCACTATGTTGTGCAGACTGGTCTTGAACTCCTGACCTCATGATACGCCTGCCTCAGTCACCCAAAGTGCTGGGATTATAGGAGTGAGCCACCATGCCACCATGCCCAGCCTATTTCCCTTTTAAGTAAATATCTGAGTAGGTAGCCGGAGAATAGTCTTATGTGAAAGACCCTGGCTCCCAGAAACTGGTACATACTTGTTACATCTCATTGGCCAGAAAACAGTCACGTGGACAAGGTAACAGCAAACAGGTTAGAAAATGCAATCTTGATTATAAGAGGCCATTTAACCATGTAAAATTGAGAGCTCTAACAAAACAGAAGAAGGCAAGGATTTTGAGAAAAACTAACTGCAGTCTCTAAGTATGTAGGCTCAATTATTATCCTCCTTTTGCGAATGAGGAAAGTGAGGCATAGAGACATTAAGGCTCATGCCAGGCATTGTACAATATTCCCTTCAGTTTTTATTCATTCTGTTAAAAATACTTGTTGAAAGCTCAATTTTAGTATAAGGTATAATTTATCCCTCTGTCATCCAACCACTTATTTTTCACCTGCACCAAAAATAATTCAAGGTCATTTGCAAAGATGGATACGGTACCAAATAAGATTAAAAAAATATATAAAGCAATGAAGAAGTCATGGAGAAGGGTAGGGGAGATGAAGCCAGAAATAATTTAATTATGAAAATTAAGCTAGGTTCCACATAAGATTCTAGTCACAAATAAAAAGAGACACACTTGATGTATCTACCAACATGGGTGAATCATAAAAGCATGTTGAGTAAAAGCAGACAGACGCAAAAGACTACACCTTGTATGACTGCATTTGTGCTACGTTGCTGAAAGGCAAATCAGTGATAAAAATGAAATTAGTGATTTGCAAGGACTGGAAGTAGAGAAGGGTGATTGTCTACAGAAAGGCAAAAAGAACTCTATGGGGGGATGAACATACTTCATAACTAGTTTGTGGTAGATCTTTCTATAAACTTACAGAAAAATAAGACTCTACACACTTATGAAAAATCATTGAACCATATATCTAAATGGTATGAACTTTATTGTACATAAGTAATGTTTTAATAATATGACATAAAGTATAATATCTTGCAACATTATTTAGCTGAGAATCACCATTTCCCTCTGAGTTTTTTTAAATTCTGTGTAGAGATTGACATATAATCAGTTACAAGATCTTTGATGTAACTAATAAGCGGACCTCACTCAAAATGTTTTATTTTGAATATTAAATTTGTCAACATACATATAAAGTGCTCTGAAAACACTTGGCACAAATTAAGTGCCAGAAGTATTAGTGGCCACTACTATGACTCTTAAATTACATTCTTAGGTCACCTGAACATTCCTCAAAAGAGAAAATGTTATGTAACACCTCTCTATGTGGACTCTGGTTACTCTTTTAATGACTTACCACTTCCTATATATATATATATATATATATATATATATATATATATATATATATATATATATATATAAACAAATGAAATTTAATTGATTCATAGTTCCACATGGCTGGGGAAGCCTTAGAAAACTTACCATCATGGCAAAAGGAAAATCAGGCACCTTCCTCACAAGGCAGAAGGAGAGAGTTTGAGTGTGTGAAGGAAGAACTGTCAAACACTTATAAAACCATCAGCTCTCATGGGAACTCACTCACTATCATGAGAACAGCAGAGGGGAAATCACCCCCCATGATACAATCACCTCCCACCAGGTCCCTCCCTCGACACATGGGGATTATGGGGATTACAATTCAAGATGAGATTTGGGTGGGGACACAGTCACATTATATCATTATGTTACGAAGGGCCCCCAAAATCATGAGAAGGCTGCTGCAGATTACAAGGAAGTAGCAAAACTGGCCCAGGGAAACCCATTTAGATATGATTAGAATGAATCCTCCTCGACTCCAAAATAATTGTTAACTTCTAGGCCAAAATTATTTGTTCAAGGTATACTCTATTTTTCTAAAATTGGTGATACTGGCATTAGAATTCTGATTCTAAAGAAGACTATAACACTTACCTATGAAAGATTTCAAGATTTATATAGTCATTACCAAACTAACATTTATGCTGGATCATGCACTATAGTAAATGCTTCAGCAAAAACTATGTGGTATAAGAGAGGGCATCCATTTCAGCAAGATAGGCTGTAGGAAGTTTTTCTTTTTCTTTTTTTATTGCATTTTAGGTTTTGGGGTACATGTGGAGAACATGCAAGATTGTTGCATAGGTACACACATGACAGTGTGATTTGCTGCCTTCCTCCCCATCACCTATATCTGGCATTTCTCCCCATGCTATCTCTCCCCAACTCCCCACCCCCCACTGTCCCTCCCCTATTTCCCCCCAACAGACCCCAGTGTGTGATGCTCCCCTCCCTGTGTCCATGTGTTCTCATTGTTCAACATATGAGTGAGAACATATGGTGTTTGATTTTCTGTTCTTGTGTCAGTTTGCTGAGAATGATGGCTTCCAGGTTCATCCATGTCCCTACAAAGGACACAAACTCATCATTTTTTATGGCTGAATAGTATTCCATGGTGTATATGTGCCATATTTTCCCTGTCCAGTCTATCATCGATGGGCATTTGGGTTGGTTCCAGTTCTTTGCTATTGTAAACTGTGCTGCAATGAACATTTATGTGTATGTGTCCTTATAGTAGAATCATTTATAATCCTTTGGATATATACCTACTAATGGGATTGCTGGGTCAAAAGGAATTTCTATTTCTAGGTCCTTGAGGAAGCACCACACTGTCTTCCACAATGATTGAACTAATTTACACTCCCACCAACAGTGTAAAAATGTTCCTATTTCTTCACATCCTATCCAGCATGTGTGGTCTCCAGATATTTTAATGATCACCATTCTAACTGGCGTGAAATGGTATTTCAATGTAGTTTTGATTTGCATTTCTCTAATGACCAATGATGATGAGCATTTTTTCATATGTTTGTTGGCTTCATATATGTCTTCTTTTGTAAAGTGTCTTTTCATATCCTTCACCCACTTTTGAATGGGCTTGTTTGTTTTTTTTCTTGTAAATCTGTTTTAGTTCTTTGTAGATTCTGGATATTAGCCCTTTGTCAGATGGGTAGATGGCAAAAATTTTTTCCCATTCTGTTGGTTGTCAATTCACTCTAATGACTGTTTCTTTTGCTGTGCAGAAGCTGTGGAGTTTGATTAGGTCCCATTTGTCTATTTTGGCTTTTGTTGCGAATGCTTTTGGTGTTTTGGTCATGACGTCCTTGCCTATGTCCATTTCCTGAATGGTTTTACCTAGAATTTCTTCTAGGGTTTCTATGTTGTTAGGTGTTATGTTTAAGTCTTTAATCCATCTGGAGTTAGTTAATTTTACTGTAAGGTGTCAGGAAGGGGTCCAGTTTCTGCTTTCTGCACATGGCTAGCCAAAATTTGCAGTATATTTAAAGGAATAGCCTTCAATGGAAAATGCATATAAAAAATGAGAATAATTCAGCCCAACAATCTGAATAAAATATATCATGGTAGGCATAGTTATGTCAGGGTTAAAATATACATGAAACAGGGTTTCGACTTCTTCCTGGTTTAGGCTTGGGAGGATGCAAGTGTCCAGGAATTTATCCATTTCTTCCAGGTTTACTAGTTGATGTGCATAGAGTTGTTTGTAATAATCTCTGATGATGGTTTGAATTTCTGTGGAATCTGTGGTGATATCCCCTTTATCATTTTTTATTGCATCTATTTGATTATTTTGTCTTTTCTTTTTTATTAATCTGGCTAGTGGTCTGTCTATTTTGTTGACCTTTTCGAAAAACCAGCTCCTGGATTTATTGATTTTTTGAAGG